>CABFVX010000281.1:297004-328063 GCA_902151425.1 Timema shepardi | reverse complement strand
AAAGAATGGACCAATGTAATATTTCACCAAAAATATCGCGAGGTAAAATATATGTCTGGATTTAAAACAAAACTAAAACTAAAAGGTTTTATTTAAAAAAATTAATGAAAGTACGATTTTAAACATTTTTTTAAACCATCACTGCTGTAGTTATGACAAGCGAAATTACTTTGCTAATGTTTGGAAATGATTAATTACCAAAAATAAAGTTATCTTAGGATTAAATATATTAAATGTAATATTTTGATTGTAGATAATGACAGTAAATAATATTATAACAAATACAGAATTATTACATTGAAACATATATCCACGTTTTTAAAGAACATTAAATTACAAGTTGAAGATTTACGTTAGTTACCAGAGATTGTTTTCAATTGTATACTTTTCTATTTTGAAAAAAAAAATTAAATGCATTTTTTTCCTTTCAAAACTCAAATAAATTACAGAATCATCCAAAAATAGGCCACAGGAAACTATTCTTTTCACGTGTGAATTTTACTTGATCTAAATTATCTTTTTAGTTATTTGGTGTAATAAACTGTACAGAATGTATGCATATTCAAATATTTAAGGTTTATCTACTGGTAGCACATTTAATAAGATGTTTGCCCGGTCCCGGCAAAGATTTATCTGATTACCAAACCCTTCCTTCACCTCTGACAAGACATCTTGTGAATGTGAGGAATGCCAGGTCTCCACCGTGGTTCGGATTCCACGTTAAACTGTAGGTCCTCCATTTTATCTCACAATCACCCAACCATTACACATTAGCGTAAGTGCGTATAGCCCGAACGGGTAGTAAGACGCGGTGCTAATAATAATAATAATAATAATAATAATAAGATGTTTAGTTAATTTCCTTTCATTTAGTAATATAACAACCCGTATTGGTGTACACGTGGGCTAAGCGACAAGATCGTTTGGTTTGACAATGCCGAGGGCTATAATCCCAGATGGGTGTATTTAGATTAATTTATACTAAAAGTTTTCTCTCTCTCCTTTCACGAAAATGAAAATACACCTCCCATAAATCTTATCCCAATAGTGTAATAAAATGCGAATAGCTTATATGAAACTCGCATCGGTGGACAGGGTTTAATGCGTTACTCTCGTGCTAAGACTGGGTCGTCAGTGATGGATAGATCAGCTCGAACTCCTGTCAGATATATTTAAGGTGATTTTTTTCCCCCTAAATTGTTTCTCACTCTGTATCCACGCAAATGCAGATACATTTATTACTCGTTTAATTTTATTCAAGGTATTTAATGTGAAATTTCCGAACCGACTCATTATATCTGCTCACGACTTATAAACTAACTTAAATCTAGAACGACACAACACCCAACACCTGCCTTTTAATTAATGGCTGTGAAAGGTAAAACCCACATTCCACAAATTATATTTGTTTCGGTCGTGTCAGGAATCTAACCCGGGACCCTTAGCTCAGTAGACAAACACGCTACCGATTGAATTAAGGTGTTGGATCTTATTTATTATTCATACCTATTCCACTAAAGTAATCAATAAATATTTTATGATCCAAAAGGGCTGGGGGGGGATAATCTCAAATGATTAGTAAGATGCGCGTAAGACGTTTGGTGCAATTTGGGGGAGAGGGGGAGGCTATCCTAACTGAAATACACGAGTCGCTTGGACCAGGTTGATCATCAAACGTTTGCCTCAGTTGTGAAAACACCTGTTAAGAGGGTGCATCACATGACAATCAAATTAGTGATACAGTCGACTAGAAATCGTAAATTTACACGAACACTATCTCACGTGGATAATTTCTGATTAAACATTAATGGAGATGAAGCTATAATAGAAGATCCTAATACAGAAAATTATTGAAATATAAATTATATTTGGATAAAAGCTGCATTGAAAAGGCCGTTTTTTGACTATTTTAGAATGGCTTCATAGACAAGCATTGTGCACAAATTTTTATTCTGTCATAATAGGGGCATACTGTGCTGAAACTTTATCGCTTTGTCCCCCATCGTCACCACGGAAATTTTTGAGTTATCATTCAAATACGAATGCACTGCACACACATCTGTAATATCGTAGATCTTTTCTTTTCCCTTTTACTCCCATATCTCGCACGAGCCGGGAGCTGAGTTTTAACTGCTTATGAACGCTCTTAATCCTATCTTGTGTGTTTGCTTACTTTTGACTCATGTTTCTCTAGTCAGTGCCAATCACCTGAAACTAAGGTTAGGTTATATTAGGTTAAGTTAAGTTTTCATAAATTAAAGGGAGAAAATGAATGTTTTTCTCTCTAGTCCATGCATCCTAGCTAGATTTATCCAAACGACCTCCCATTTACCTAAATACTAAGGCTAGGTCAAATGTCCTAAAATATATATACATATATACAAGTATATCTGTCTAAATGTGTGGCTTTTCGTGAGGAATGCACAAAAAGGCCTTACGGTCAGTAAGATGTGCTGCAAATAATAATAAAAATATAACACCAGGTCTATCCAGCTATCTATAATATAAATGAAAAATGGAGGTGTATTCTGTTATAATTTGTATTAGCTATAATAAAAAATTAGAATCGTGACTGATCTAGGTTGTCATAACAAATACACGAATGAGTCGTAACTCTTTCAATATTAAATAATTGGTTAACGAAGAATGAGAACACTGAAAGAACTGGCAAGAAGTGAATAGAAGGGCAAATAAAGAGAAAAGAGAGATCGAAATGAAGAATTTTCAAGAAAGATAAAAAGAAAAGTAGGAAAAGTTTTTTCATGGGGTGCGACATTATCAGTTAAAACATCGTAACTCAACGCTACCTTCTGCTGACAAATTGCGAGAGTGCTCGCAAGAGGTCAGGACAGTGAAAGTAAGATATTAATCAAATACCACTCTTGAAGAATATGTATTTCATAGATAAAGGCTTTGTAAAAGTAGGCTTGGTAAAAGGTGCGATGGCAGTGGAGCCCCATGGAGGGGCAAGAGGAACATTTGCTGCTACCGAGATCTCAAATAATTTTGATAAAAGCTTAAATTATTATTATTATTATTATTATTATTAGCACCGCGTCTTACTACCCGTTCGGGTTATACGCACTTACGCTAATGTGTAATGGTAGGGTGATTGAGTGATGAAATGGAGGACCTACAGTTTAACATGGAATCCGAACCACGGTGGAGGCCTGGCATTCCCCACATTCACAAGATGTCTTGTCAGAGGGGAAGGAAGGGTTTGGTAATCAGATAAATCTGTGCCGGGACCGAGGATTGAACCCCGGCCGCCAGCACAGAAGTCTGACACCTTACCCCTAGACCGCCAGGTCACCGATAAAAGCTTAAACACATGAAGTTTCACTTGGCATAGCCCTGAAACTTGATATTTTAAAAGTCAACATGCTCTAAACATTAGCAGAGCCCTTAAATTTACAGTGGGGAAAAGGTACGAATATAAAAATTCCAATATATTATATGCCCATCCCCATCCCCAGCCCCCTTTCCCTTCCTCACGTCTCAAAGTAAATGTCTGAGTGCGCTATGGTCGTATGACAAGCTAAATGCTATATATAGTCTATCGATAGATAACAAGCAGCGCCTCATTACACACAGCCTGAATTTAAAATGTGAAGAGATTTATTTTGGAAATATTTCCGGAGTTCCATCAAACTGATTTTCATCTATTTTTTTAAATAAGACACAGAGGATATGCCTACAAATTTCAAATTCCAAAAATATTCAAAGAAGAAGCTTTTTATGGTAACACAGCCCCCTAATTTGTACTTCTACCTTAATTTTGATATAGTTTGAACCATAAATAAATCTATATACACTGTGTTCATAAAATTTTGGAAAGGGGGGCGGTGGGGGGTTGAACCACCAAAACCCCTCCCCTGAATACGGCCTTAACCTTGATAATTTCTGTTATCGTTGCTTATATTTATTTAGACAAATATACAAACATTAATGACCCGCTTTGATGGCAGCGTGGTCTAAGCCCGCTACTCTCAATAAATAGATTAGACTGCCGATGACGGGGAGATCATGGCTCGATCCCGATCAGGTTTACTGGGGGTGGTTTTTCGTGAATGGTTTCCCACTCTATCTCTCTCTCCCTCTCTTTTTCCGCTCAAATGAGGATACACTTACTCTCAATTTGACCTTAATCATTCCTAACCCATTAGCGTAATTAGTACCGTACATAAGCGTACAACCAGAATGGGTAGTAGACGTGCTATGGAAAAATATATCAGTGCTGGTGTAATTCTTATCTTTTATGCATTAATTCTAATACAGTCAAAGGGTTAAAAAAAAAACGGTTGATGTATCTAGAACATTATTTCGCATCATGAATTACATAATATTATTAATTTGAATAAATTAAAAAATGATACCTTGATACGGGAATAGAATCCGGGATTTTTGTGCTTAGCGAAATAATGCTTTACCACTGAGATATCCGTTGCTCAGGGCCATTCTTCACTCAAAATTCAAGACACAGCCTGTGCTGGACGTTGTATAGCGTTGTTTTATTTCATATTATTAATTATTAAGTTTCAAAACTAAACCGTTCTCTAATATTTAAAAACTATTTAAATTATCTCTCGATAATACTAGACGTTTTATATTAAATGAAGTAAATTTAAAACACAATGCTTAAAAAATGGGTGTTTGCTGTCCTCGAGATTTTTATCTAAAAAAAAAAGACGTATTAAACTACAATTTTTTATGTTTAAACATAACAAGATAGTGCTACGCTAGCATATTATGTAGTTTCTAGCAAACATATTTTGTTTTATTAATGCTGTCTAATCTACTTATCCTCTTTCAAGATTTGACCTACTGTAAACAGCCTTCCGATACGGGTGTCTATTTTCATCGCATTCAGGACCAGATCGAGTCGAGTTTGCATCATACATCCCCCCCCCTAAAAAAAAGAACAACAGAGAGTTTGTGAAATATAGTTCTCGTTTTGGATTCAAGTTCGCTACTTGACGATGATCATTATTGGCTAGGCCCGGTGCACACGGACGAGGTAAGTCATTTTTTTTTCAGTAACGTTCTGTGAAGCCAAATTGACGCCGCGTACCAAACATTAGGCCTATATGAATTTTAGTGAAGGAGTTCGAACTGGACGCTAGTTCTGGTGTCAAGTTAGAGTCGGTGGGGCGTCAAAATAAAGAACGTGGTGGTGACGACGTTACCGCTCAACGTCCTGTCCCGTGAAGACATCGAACAATGTACACGTACTGAGTACGACGTTGTGATACTTGTGTGATGCTTGTGTGTGGATACCCAAAATAGACGCAAGTCACTTGGCGTGCACGGCTCCGTGTGAAGTGATGGGGCGTCAACTTAAGTGTCACAGGACGCAGGTAGTTTGTGTGAACTTCCTTTTAGCGGTGACGTGGCTGTCACAAGACGCAGGTAGTTTGTGTGAACTTCCTTTTAGCGGTGACGCGGCTGTCACAAGACGCAGGTAGTTTGTGTGAACTTCCTTTTAGCGGTGAAGCGGCCTTCACAGGACGCAGGTAGTTTGTGTGAACTTCCTTTTAGTGGTGACGTGGCTGTAACAACACGCAGGTAGTTTGTGTGAACTTCCTTTTAGTGGTGACGTGGCCACAAATTAATTACGCACATCGCGCGTGTGAACCAGGCCTAAGTATGCGTGCAAAACACAAGTTGGCACTATTAAAACAATAGATGACGTAATTTTTATTTTTTTATTTTATTATTGGTGGTTTTATTTTAACTTAATTTCGATGGAAGAAGTTTAGTGTCCTCTCTGAACCATTGTCTTCAACCTTGCTGGATTGCCACATCGCAGCATTGTCATGTTATTATTGTTTACATTCTTCAAGACATTGTTTATGATTTCACTGTTGATAGGGTTACCTTTTCCATGCACGTGTTAAGTAGGTTAAGCTCTTGTAAAAAAAAAATATCCACAAGGCATTTCGTTCCAGTTCGTCACTTCCATGAAGAAAGAATAATTCTGGCTTCAGAAAAGTCGAGTCGACCTCAGTGGTCTTTGGGTTAATTTTCCCCTTAAGACCCGATGTTCATGGGTTCAATGGATTTTTCTTGAGCGATTAAAATCAGCAGAAAAACTTCCTTCGAAGAATAAGGAAAGCCGCTGGTCCAAAATCGAATGTGGCAAGTAAAAGAACCCTGGAACGTATGTGAAAATTGGCCAAAATTGGTAGACCCTTTCGCTCTCGCTCATAGAAATTATCGTGTACTGATATATACAGTCGGTTCATAAATTGCATGTTAAATACCTCAAATAAATAAAAAGTATAAGAACAAACCATGACGATATTATTATTATTATTATTATTATTATTAATAATAATAATAATAATAATATTATTAGCACCACATCTTATTACCCTATCGGGTTGTACGCTTTTAAGCTAATGTAAATGGTAGAGTGATTGTGAGCTGAAATGGAGGACCGACAGTTTAACGTGGAATCCGAACCATGGTGGAGGCCTGGCATTCCGCACATTCACAAGTTGTGATTAGATGATAATATTAAATACCTCCTTGTTCAATTTTTAATACAACTATAGTATATATTTCAGCGGCTACCAGCCTGGTGGTCGGAGCATATTTCGAGGGTGGTCACAATGTTTGTTGTGAGGTTATAGCTTTGTGCTAGATTTTAAAGTTATTATAATGATTATTAGTGCATTTTCTTAAGATGAATATTTATTTCCATGTGTAATGTAATGATTGAATAGTGTGAGTGGCGTCATTTTTTTTGTTGGGGGAGGGGGGTGGCAATGCCAAATCAGACATGTCATGGTGGCCATCTGGGGGCCACGACTGGCTGCGTGGAAGTGGGGGAAGGGGAAAAGTGGTGAACTCTATAAAATTTAGAATATCTCTTTAAATTATCAAGTCTACACACGAATTATTCAAAGTATTTAAAATATATCTATTTATAATAAAATAATGTCTAAATCTACCACAAAAAATTACAAAAAATATCTTCAAAATACTTTTAAATAGCTAAAAAATGGCGGAAGTCAAGAACATAGCATGACGTAAAAGTCGGAAATGACTTAGGCCTATTTAAAAAAAAATCCTTAACCAGGGTATCACGAATAGAATTTATGTTCACATGAGTACTGTCTGTGATTTACCAACAAAAAGATGACATGTCATAAAAACCGGGCAATTCATAGTGACTAATTCAAGCGGGCAAGTTTAATAAAACGATCATTTGATACGTCGGTGAAGAGGTCAAGATTCAAATTCTGACCATGGGGGCTGGGGGTGATTTTTCATATATGGTTTATTCCTTATCTCTCAACGTCAATCTGGGGTACATTTCTTCTAAACTATACCTAAGCCACAGTTGTAATTAGATGCGAATAGCCCAGACTGGTAGTAAAATTCCTATAAAATAATAATTTAAAAAACTAGGATATGAACGCTTGAATGTTTTCAAGTGGTTGCGATGGCCTAAGAGACAAAAATTGTGGTCAAACCCTCAAAAGGTTGGAAACCACTGATCTAGTTATCTTAAGACCACATCGTTTAAAGTGGGCTTGAACAAACTTTTCCCGGTATCAGGGCCGCATAATATCTTAGGAAATTGGCCGGAATACCTGATGATCAACAATAGTACACACACATAGGCCCATACATATATATACATACATACATACATACATACATACATACATACATGCATACATACATACATACATACATACACGCACACATACATACATACATACATACATACATACATACATACATACATACATACATACACACATACACACATACATACATACACACAAACATACATATATACATACATACACACATACATATATACATACATACATACATACATACATGGGCCTACATACATTATACTAACGACCTTGAATCTACAAGCTAGGGATGAAAGATTGAACTCTAAATGAATTGTATCCGCATATGTGTGGAGGATGATAGAAAAACTATTTAGTTAAAACCACACTGAGTACACCTGACCTGGATTCGAGCCCCGATCTACCTGTTATCGGCAGTACCATATATGGCAAGAGAGTGGTGACTAAGACCATGCGGCGACCAAAGCAGGTCACCATTTGTTCATTCATGCTATTTAAAATATATCAATTTGAGCTGGTGTGCTGCACAAAACGTACCTGGGGGCCGCAAGTGAGTCGCGGGCCGTAGGCTGTACATGCTCGGTCCAAGGGGGTTAGTCTCTCAATAGACTTGATTGCCAGCAACTAGAAGACAAAGGTTTGAATCTAAGAAAGAAGGCCTGCGGAGAGGGGGTAGAAAGAATAGTTACCGCATAATATGATCTATTTAACATTTAACATCCTCTCTGTATTTTATGAGGTTGCATTTTCTCCTAATTTTATTAATTTCCTCCAAACTATTTTCCTTCCTAATAATTAGATCTCTTTTAATAGCCTTGATTCTTGACGCAATTATTTAAAAAATATCAATGGTTTTATGTGAAGTTTCATTTTATTTATTTATTTAGCGTATGGATGATTTATCTTTAGAAGTATACATTGAAACAGTATGACGTCACATAACAAAATATACACGATATAATAGTCAATGTGATACAATAGTCATTAGTATACAGTCAATACAATAAAATACAATAGATTGAAGTGAAGTGTTGTTTGTGTAAATGTGTTTGTCTATTTAGACCAACTAATTTTATTGTATTCATGTCGGCGGTCGCGTGGTCTAACGCACTACACTTGCAGTGGGCTAGACTGCCGATGACGGGGAGATCGAGGTTTCGAATCTCAGTCAGGTGTACGGAGGGTAGTTTTTCTAAAATGGTTATCCGCTCTCCCTCCACGCAAATGGGGGCACACTTCCTATTAATATAACCTTGCTATTCCCTAAAACCATTAGCGTAATTAGTACAGTACATAAGCGTATAACCCGAACGGGTAGTAAGACATGGTGCTAATATATATATATATATATATATATACCTTATTGCACCCCTAAGCCAAGTGTAAATCAGGCACGCTATCGCTTCTATAGCCTGGCTAGTTTGATGGAACTGATCAAACATTTGAAAACTTATTTTATGGTGGTAATAGTCCCTCAACCTTCGAACTCTTGTCCTATTATATATTAATAGAATATTTTTATAACAAAAAGTGACAACTTGATTTTTTTTTTTCTAAATGTATTCATTTTAATAGAATGTTTGACGGGAATAGGGTGGGCTCTAGAAATAAACAAAAACATGACAAATAACTAACACTCGAATAGATTATATGGAAGTATTTAGCTGATAGTGAAACTATAAAGATTAAAACGTGACACATTCATAATTAGTACAATTATTGCTAAAACAATTTGTATCGTATAACAACGATAAAATAATCTCACTTTTATCGAGAAATGTATCCAACATAAACAGGGTCTTTATTTAATATATTACATTCATAGTAATGATTTCGATAGTAGTTTTAAATCGTACGTTTTAGAATCATAACTATCAGAGACGATATATTTTTACCTACTCTAACAAACTTAGGAGAGTAAATATTAAGGAACTTGTATGAATCTTAATTGCCTAGTAGCCACCTTTAGTGGCCGTATGTTCTAAGGCGTCACTCGCGCAAGTTAGAGTAGAATGACGATTAAGAGGGATTGGGGTTCGATGTCCGTTCAAGTGTACTGATGGGGATTTTTCCTAAATGGTTTTCCACTCTCCTTCCACGTAAATTCTGGTAAACTCCTCTAAATTCAACCTTCCTTATCTTTAACTCAATCGAATATATGCGTATAGCTTGAACAGGTAGTAAGGTGTGGTGCTAAAATTAATTACCTAATGGCAGACTAAGAAACTAAAATATTTAAAAAAAAAATCAACGTTCGTGTAGTAATACAGGAATGAAAACTATCCTCCTGGTCCAAAATTTTAAATATTAGGTCTAACTGTAGCATAGGCCTGTTATTACTATCACTAAGCTGCTACTACTACTGTTAGTACAGTGGCCCCATGGCTTCTTTGGTACTGACTGACAGTTCATAGCTGATTTCTGACAGTCAACATTTAAGTACAATACCTACATTTGGACCGTCAGAAGTGACAGCTGCTAAACACACGGTTTTGCAGATCATATGGTCCGGCGTAAGGATACATAATTTGGTCTGGTAACTTTTCAAAGTTTTTAGCTGTCAGCTGTCAGTCAGCACCAAAGAATCCATGGGGCTACTGTAGTAGTGCTAATAATAATTTTTATTTTAGCACCGCGACTTACCACCCGTTTGGCTTATAGAGTGTGTACTAGACACCCCACTGGTTTAAGACATTAAGAAGATTAGGCCCTATATTAATATGAAATGTACCTACATTTGTAGGCGATCGACTTTGGTGGCCATATGGTCTAAAGCGACACTCTCACAATAAACTAGACTGTCAATGACGAGGATATCGGGGTTCAATCCCAGTCGGGTTTGCTGAAGGTGGTTTGTCCTAAATAGTTGTCTACTCTCACTCCACGCAAATGCGGGTACAATCCCTCTGAATTCAACTTTACTAATCCTTAATACATAGGCTTATAACCCGAAAGGGTAATAAAACGTGGTGATAAAATAAATTTACTTTTTACTTTTATGTTCCTTTTTAACTTAACTTTTAACTTAAAATATAAAGTCGTGTCTAATAAACCACCCCAATTTTAAAAAAAATTTTGGAAATAACAAATAACTAAGCGTCCAGCAGGCAGACTTTTTGTTATTTACCATCAATTTTTTTTTTCAGACACACACACACAATACAGTCCTGCTGTTATGCCGGGGTGGGCCACCTCACAAGGAACAAGGTATAACGCCCAACACCTATGGGATGTTCTTAGGATAGGCTGAACATTTACTACTCAACGCCGTCCCGTGACAGAATTATTTTTAATATAAGTTGTAACGTGTTTGGTTTTTCGTTATTTTAATTTTATAATCATAAATACATAATCTAAAGGGGACGCGAGAAAAGACCAGTGATTTTTGCAGTTTTGTCACAAACAAATAAAATACGGTATTGCTCCAATAGCAACGTTTAGTTTAATTTCTTCACGTTTTGATATCAACAATTGTTTAATATTTGTCAAGGTGTTCCTGAAATTTTATGAAAACTTTTTATCTTCATCTAAAAAATTTACCATCTAATGCATCTATGCTTATGATAGATATTCATTTAACAACTGTTTATATCACCATGGGAAGAAAATTTATTATTATTATTATTATTATTATTATTATTATTATTATTATTATTATTATTATTATTAGCACCACGTCTTACTACCCGTTCGTGTCATACGCACTTACGCTAGTGTGTAATGTTAGGGTGATGGTGAGATGAAATGGAGGACCTACAGTTTAACGTGGAATCCAAACCACGGTGGAGGCCTGGTATTCCCCACGTTCATAAGTTGTGATTAATACACGTCTTGTCAGGAGGTGAAGGAAGGGTTTGGCAATCAAATAAATCTGTGATGGGACCGAGGATTGAACCCCGGACCCTCAGCACAGAAGTCGGACACCCTGCCCCTAGACCGCCAGGTCACCAGGAAGAAAATTAAACTAATTGTTGATACCGGGGTAATATTTTATTTTGGCCAAAAATAAAAGTCCTGCTATAAAAATTGCAGGAACACTGACATTTTCTCGCGTCCTTTGCATCCCCACCTTAATATAATTCAAATATTAGAAACTCATAAGTTAAACATTAATTAAATATAAATATAATTTTGTTTTATTATTCTTATCGACTAATGGTGGTTTTTTTCCCTATTCCACGTGTCAATTTTAAAATATGGAAGAAGATAACTTTCATTTTGGAAACGGAATTTTTTTAATCCAGGACATTTGCTGATACGGGACAGAGAACAAAAATTTGGTATGGTCCTGGAAAATCTGGGACCCTGACCCTAAGAACGTTAGGGTTGAGAAATAAACAAGGCTTCGACCCCCACTGGAGGGCACGTGTTCGGGTTTGCCGTCCATACGGAAGCCGGCACTCGAATCCTGGTCAGGTGTAAAGAGAACGTAATTTTTCCACTTTCCCTCGACTCGAATGCTGTTAAAATTCTTTTAAAATATATTTTTTACTCGTCCCTACTCGACTAAAGTAGGCAAATAAAGTGCGTGTGTGCCGGTCAGATATCAAGACTTGGTGGAGAGAGAGAGAGAAAACTATAGAGCAGGGGCTGGATACCTCTTTGAACTCCAATTGGCTCATAAATTTATCAAAGGTCTCGCGATTTTCCATCGTTTTGCCATTCTACTTTGGATTGTTTTTACTATCTATATATCTTATATGATGTATCCCTTAAATTCAATCTTCTCTCAAATACTTACATCTCCACTTATCTAGAAAAAATAAAAAATAGAATACGGAACATGTAAAATTTGCATATAAAACTATTTAATACCCTCTTTGTTGGCTGCATGGTCTAACGCGCTACTCTCACAGTATATTAGACTGCCGATGACGGGGAGATCAAGGTTTGAATTTCAGTCGTGTTTACTGAGGATGGTTTTTCCTAAATGGTTTTCCACTTTCCTCCACGCAAATGTGGCTACACTTTCTATAAATATAACCTTAATAATCCCTAAAAAAAACCATTGGTGTGATTAGTACATAGGCGTATAACCTAAACAGTGCTAATAATACATATTTATTTTTTTACAAAACTACTGATTGTATATTTACGAGCTCAAAAGACTCAAAGATCGATTTTAAATGATGATGTAGGTTACTTACGACCGACAAAGGATTGCCGCGAGATCGACCGGTCGATCACTATCAACCAGATGCCAGCCAACCCCTGCTCTGTAGCGTCAAACGTTAACCTTGCAATTGTCTACAGGTGACCTGGCGGTCTAGGGGTAAGGTGTCAGACTTCTATGCTGGCGGTCGGGGTTCAATCCTCGGTCCCGGCAAAGATTTATCTGATTACCAAACCCTTCCTTCACCTCTGACAAGACATCTTGTGAATGTGAGGAATACCAGGCCTCCACCGTGGTTCGGATTCCACGTTAAACTCTAGGTCCTCCATTTCATCTCACAATCACCCTATCATTACACATTAACGTAATTGCGTATAACCCGAACGGGTAGTAAGACGCGGTGCTAATAATAATAATAATAGTCTACAGATTTTCGCGGTTCGAACTCTAGTTTGCATGCTTGAAGAGGCAACTTAAGAACGAGTGTTGTTTTCGGTGTTCGTCTTTATTGAAGGTGTCAATGGCAAAGGCGGGTGGGTGTAAGTACGCTAGCAGACCCTGGCTCTGATACAGGAGGCCAGGATTCAATCCTCATCTAATTGCGATAGGTTGTGTTTTAACAAACATTCTAGGCGATTGTTCAAGAATAATATATTTGTACGTGTATTAATAAAACATTAATAATTAATTTAATAACGTTGTTTAATTTTCTAGCACGTATTGTTTAGATATCAAGTGTTTTATTTTTATAAACTGTAATTATAATGTTGTTATACATGAAGCGTTTCTACGGTCCATTTTATTATTTAAACTAAATGTTGATAAAAATATTTATCCCCGCGTCTTACTACCAGTTTCTATTATACAATTATGTACCAATTACGTTAATGGTTTTTAGGGATTTGAAAGGTCATATTTGGAGGAAGAGTGCCCGCATTAGCTGGAAAGAAGAGGGGAAAATCATTTCGGGGAAAAAACCTCAGTTCACCCGATCAAGATTCAAACCACTATCTCTACGTCATGGGCAGTCTAGTATACTGCAAGAGTAACGCGTTAGACCATGCGGCCAACGAAGTGGATTTGGTAGTGTTAATTATAGTCAAATTGGTGACCTGGTGGTCTAGGGGTAAGGTGTCAGACCTCTGTGCTGGCGGCCGGGGTTCAATCCTCGGTCCCGGCACAGATTTATCTGATTGCCAAACCCTTCCTTCACCTCTGACAAGACGTGTATTAATCACAACTTGTGAATGTGTGACATGCCAGGCCTCCACCGTGGCTCGGATTCCACGTTAAACTGTAGGTCCTCCATTTCATCTCACAATCACCCTACCATTACACATTAGCGTAAGTGCGTATAACCCGAACGGGTAGTAAGACGCGGTGTTAATAATAATATAAATAATAATAATAATAATTGTCAATGTAATAATGTTTTCCATTCATATGTTTTGTGTTTGTAGTATTGGATAAAGAACCATTTATTTTTATAAGTTATGTTCATATAAACGCAGACAAACACACACACACACACACATATTAAACAGGGGACATGGCAATAAAATGATTATGAGGTAAACAAACAGTACTGTAAACGTTCATAAAATGATCCATAAAACTAATCTGGAGTCAATATTATTTTAGTACCACTAAATAGATTTGTAATCAATAGTGTGTTTGAAGTAAGCGAATCTAAGATATTAGGTCGAGTTTGGTTGATTCAAGTGCGAAGCTTTGAAATGTTGAAGTCAAAGCTGAAGGTCAAATTTATTTTTCTTCGACTTCGACACCCACAATAATTTTTGGCTCTTCAAAACATTTCGAAAGAAGAAGAACCTAGAAATAATTATGACTTTGTTCTAAAAATAAGTATTTGTTGAAATGTTACTTAACATTGTTTTAACACCCAATAATCGCCACCTTGGTATAGTGGTCAGCGCACCTGGCTATCAGTCTAAGGGATCCGGACTCAATTCTCGGCTGGTACCATGAGTATTTTTTCCGAAATGGGGAATTACCCCAACAGTCACCAGGGTCTGGTTAGTTATGCTCAAGTTAGGCTAAGAGTGTCGACTGGTACCAGACCCTCATATTCATTATCATCATCACCGCATCTAATCTCGTCGGGACATGGAAAGGATGTACGATTAGTACATCCGGTCGTCCACTTGGCAACGGTACATTAGTACCGACTAATCTTTCACAAACTTGGCCACGTGTGATATAGCCCGGACACGAATATTTTATATAGGCCTATATAGCACCCTATGAAACATATAGGCTGTATTTGGGATTTAATTCGCATTGGCGGGCACGTGAACTAAACGTCCAACTCGTTTTGTTTGGTTCGCTGGTGGTGGGCATGCGGGGTTCGAATTCCTGTCGAGTGAACCGGGGTGAAAGATTTGAAAAATGATGTTGCCTCCTCGAGAACCTGGAAAATACAAGGGAATTTTACATTAATAAACTAGAATGAGTGTTAACGACACAAGTCCTGCGCATAGTCGGCGCACAATCCTGTAAATGTGAATCCATCTTTAAGGAGCCAGAATGGTCGAGCAGAAATCCATAATAACCATAATTCAAGTGGGCTTATAACGTTACTGGGTAGAGTTGTCCGGCAGTTGAGAACAAATGGGGGAGGAGGAAAATATAAAAAGTCAATACAATTTGTGCTGTGACCCTCCTATTAGATTATATTATTCAATTCACAAAGATATATTTTACCATGAGCTACCTTTCGTTTCTCAGACATTTATGTCTTAATGATCAACGAAGTATGATATTTTTTGTATTTTTAATTTCAACTTTTAAACTATGCTTACAGGTCTATAATAGTATTATAAGGGGTCATAGAGAATATTTTTCTGTTCATTTTAGTAAAGCACCAAACTCTTGTTCTTTTAAAGGTTTTGTCAATATTTAACATGATTGGCAATATCTCAGCTACTTAGTCAGCCCCCTTAAGGGAGATTTTCTAAAATTATAAAAGTTACTCAGATTTGCAGTATGGTAGCAACACGGTCAGCGCATATTCTTGTGAATATGAATCCTACTTAAAACTCCTCATTTGGTGGAATGGACCTGCCTAGCAGGCTTCTTTCTCTCTTTGCTCGTCGTGTATGTTTGAAAGTTGGAAGCATTTAGCCGGCAGGACTCGCCGCGATCAATATCGGTTTGAACGGTTATTGGATTGTTCTTTCTCTCTCTCTCTCTCTCTTCGCTATCTCTTTTTAACGCTCTCAGTCCATTCCACGTTTTTCACAACGAGGAGGGTGATGTGGTCACGGTGCTACTGTATGACGTCACTTCTCTTCAATATGTTAGCCCTTATACATTATTATAGTTTGTTTTTTTCCTTCACACCAGCTCACGATCTGATAATATATTACTTGTTATTTTAATTTAAGCTTAAGAACACCATTAATTTTTTTTTCTAAATATTTTAAAAGTTAAAACTGAAATTGAAGTAATAACCATTTCAACTTTTGAAAGGAGTGTAATTTGTATTAATAAAAATAATGCCCACTCACGCGACCAACTGACTGCAGATCCTAAATACAAATCTACGAGAATCTAACTCCATGTTTAGGAATGTCTGACAACAACATGTTTAGGAGATCCTCTCTACATGATTAGGAATGTTTGGTTAAATGTTTAAAGTAACCAAACTACATGTTTAAAATAACCTAGCTATGTGGTAGGTACAGTCTGACCAGATTTGTAGAAGAGCCTGACTAAATTTGTAGAAGAGTCTGACGTAAATTTGTAGAAGAGTTTAATTAAATTTGTAGAATAGCCTGACTAATTGTGGAGGATATCCTAACACTACATGTTTAGAGAAAGCCTCTCCTAAATGGTTTCCCACTCTCCTTTCACGCAAATAACTGGTTCATTTATATTAAAAATTCTACCTTCCTGAACTTTATCCTATTAGAGTAAAATATGCAAGTTGGTAATAAGACGTGGAGCACGAGAAAAAATTAATTTATAACTTAAATCAGTACGTGCTTTTTCTAAGTGGTATACTCACACAATCTGAATACCAGTGTTGTGTCGTGGAGTGTTTCTGGATTAAGCTGAGCTTGTTAAAACTGTACCTGTGATATATTCTCGGCCCTCATGGATAGGCTCTACATTGGAATGTGTTTCCGTAAGTAGATACCTGGGCAATTATTGTTCTACTGAACAACGAGAACAAATTACAGGTAAAATTTCAACTAACCCATTTCATTGGTCGAATGGTATAAGGCGTGAATTTTGAAATAGACCGGATTGTCAATGATGGGGAGACTGGAGTTTAAATCTCGGTTGGGTGTACTGAGGATTTTTTTCTTTCCAAAACTGTTAACGCAAGTGCGAGTATACTTCTTCTAAATTCAACCTTCCTCTTCTATAGCACATTAGCGTGATTACTATATAAGCTTACAACCCAAATGGGTAAAAAAAAAAATTATATTTGCTTAAGACCGATTCTACACTAGCGGTTTTGCCGCTAGCTTACGCCCCCAAAATCTTGAATCTACACCTAATTGTCAAAACGCGACTGTTAAACAGCTATCAAAACGCTTCTGATTCTACACTAGCGGTTTAAATGCCGTGGCTGTTATTTCCACTTGTGCAGAATGGTTTATAAATGAACATTGTACAGGCCGAAACGTAATACCATCTTGAGGAAAAGAATTTATTATTCCTGCCGCAAGACTTGTGACATTGAGGCACAACTGTCTGTTAACGTCTGATGTAGTTTGATTCGCGTTTCTACCGTTAGATGGTTCTAACGCCCCCAGAGGCGTTGAAACTGCCACTGGCAGGGCACAATTGCTTGTTAACGCCTGGCGTGTCTACCCTTAGGCAGTTTTAACGCCACCAGAGGTAGCGGTCAAAACGCTGGCCTAGACGAATAATTATTTTCTAACTTGATAACAAGGGCTTCATTCAAAGGCACGGTCGCTAGCGTTCTAACCGCTAGTGTAGAATAGGCCTGACACTGGCAACATTCAAAACAACCCCACTGTTGAATAATAGTGAACCAGAAACTAAGGCTTTAATTCCAAAACGAGTGCACTGGAGCTACTAATCAATCATGTCCCCATGTGAATATGAAATGTATCCCTAAAGTTTTTCCTCGACATATTGTTTCTTAGTGTACGGTAATACTGGGCGAGTGACTAAAGAATAAATAAAATAGAACACATTGGTTGTAATGAGAGGTGGCCAGACTGGAGCGAGCGAGGGCGCGTGCTTGAGAGATAGAACTGGTTCTATTTTCCAAGCGCGCGCGCTCGAGCCGGTTCAGTCTAGTTTACAGGCGCTGGGTAATATTATTGTATGTTGGTTCATTGAGTGCTGGGAAAACTTCTCATTTTGACATTTTTATTACTATCGAGAGGTTTAGCACACTTGCTACTAACGGCCTAATTTAATTGGTAGATCATAAACTATATAATATATAAATATTATGTAAACCTGCTATATTAAAATACTTCAATATTATAATCAAAGTAGGCCTTTACAAATAAGAATCACTATTAGTTTGGAGATAGGATGGAAAAATCACAACAATAATTCACCTGACAAAAATCCCCCTCAGTTCACTGAGCCAAGCTTCGAACCTTTGTCTCCTTGTCGACAACTATCAAGAGCTATCTGCTATTCACGCGCTCGCTCGCCAGTTTGGTCACGCGGTCGTTCAGTCGTTCGAGTGGAATATGCCAGTTTCGAATATAAAATTGGGTTCATTCTATTTGAGTTTAGGTAGGGGGTCGTCTTGTATCACACCGCACTTGAGGCGTGCTAATTCAGACTATAAAACTGGCCCTCAGTATTGTTTTGTGTATGTTAGTATATGTAGCCCAAACCCCGATTTGTCTGCATAAAATAAAATAGTCTTACAAAAAAAACCGTAATAAGAAAAAAACAAAATCAGAGTTGAATTAAATTGTACATAATTTTCTAAGATAAGCTCGGTCAAATGTGACTGTGTAACGATGTAGAGAAACAAAACACGATAAAATAGATATTTTTTTAAAGTTCGAAATTGTATGAAGTAGTTCATGAACAGCCCCTTTAGGTAAATTGGTAGAACGTGGCGGACCAGCTGATTTTATTTCAAGGTCCTACCCTTCTCTCGATATTCCTCGTCGTCAGCAGAACTGTTCCAAAGAAGTAAGGGTGGGGTGTGGGGTAGTTGGGAGAGGGATAGGACCAAGGACCTCGTCAGATTGTCGGCACCTTGATGCCATGACCTCAATTCACCATTCTATACAAGTTTGGCTCCAACTCTGAGGAGTAACTAAAAGAAAATTATTTGCTCCCAATTAACGATTTTAATATTGTAAATTAAATGGTACGACAAAATCATACATATTTTAACAAAAATGAATTTCAAATTTAAAAAATATTAATCTAAAATTATTTTTTCATTAAATACAAGAATAAAATTATTTATAAATACATTTTCCAGATAAACATTTTGAGCTAAATCAAAAAGGCAATTTTCGTAAAATTTTCAATTAAAATAAAATAGTTATCAATATCTGCCTTGCCCCTTTCTACCAGTCACGCGGATCAGCCATAGGAAAGTAAAAATAGGTTCTGGGTTCATTCCACGATCAAGGTCCTCCGCTATCCAGCTACCAATTATTATTATTATTATTATTATTATTATTATTTAGCACCTTGTCTTACTACCCGTCCGGGTTATACGCTTTAAGTAGTAATTACGCTAATGGATTAGGAATTGGGAAGGTTAAATGAGAGGAAGTGAACCCTCATTTACGCGGAGGGAGAGTGGAAAACCATTTAGGAAAAACCACCCCGAGTTCACCCGACCGAGATTCGAACCTCGATCTCCCCGTCCTCAGCAGTCTAGCTCAACACTACTCGCGCGTTAGCCAACTACGCCACCGAGGAGGGTAGCTACCAATTAAAATCTGAGCAGACCATGTCCAATCCTGCGGAGATAAAGAGTAGCATCCTTGCCTGACCCAGCGTCAGATTATGGTTTATGGTATAGTTATGATAAAAAAATTTTAGACAAAGCACGACAAAAATTATACTAAGCATACCATGCATACGTTACAAAAAAGAATTGGAAATACAGTTTTTATTTGGTTTAGTTGAGGTATTTAACGTGCACTTTCTGAACCGACTGATTAAATATTAATCACGAAAATGTCTATGAGCGAGAAAGAAAGAGCTACCGATATCACCGGAAAAAGTATTTTCACGTACCGTCCAGGGTTCTTTTAAATGCCACAATCGACATGGGAGCGATGGCTTTACTTCACATTCGAAGGAGGTAGTACTACAGATTTTTCTAGCTCAAGAAATATCTGTTAACGTTGGTTGGGTTTGAACCCACGAACATTAGGTCTTGAGTCGAGCACTCTACCGCAAGATCACCGAGGTCAACTAGTTCTAATGTTGATAAGAGTTAGAATAATAGAAGGAGAGATAAAGAAAAGTCCTAGTTGAAACACAAAAATATTTAGTTTATTTCCCTTTTAATTGCTTATTCAAGATAACACTGAGTAAAATAATACATGACATTACATTAAGATACGCTAATTCAGGCAGTAAGCATAGTCAATGTAGGAAGTCCTTCTGAAAGGTCTTATTTTTCCCACCAAAATTCTTCTTTTGGCGAATAAAACTTGTAAATGAAAGTTGTCGAAAAAAATAAAGCTCAAGGGCTAGCGCTAGCCCTGTTCAATTCGAAACATTATTCTATCTCATTTAAAAGAGAAGAACTTTGTTCCATAGAACAACAGGACATCACCAAAAAAAACAACAGTAGTGCGTATGGCCACCCTAATAATAAAATACGTAGGTGACCTGGCGGTCTAGGGGTAAGGTGTCAGACTTCTGTGCTGGCGGCCGGGGTTCAATCCTCGGTCCCGGCACAGATTTATCTGATTATCAAACCCTTCCTTCACCTCTGACAAGACATATTGTGAATGTGGGGAATGCCAGGCCTCCACCGTGGTTCGGATTCCACGTTAAACTGTAGATCCTCCATTTCATCTCACAATCACCCTACCATTACACATTAGTGTAAGTGCGTATAACCCGAACGGGTAGTAAGACGCGGTGATAATAATAATAATAATAATAATAACATACGTACAATTTGTATTAATTTATCCTAACCACTCTTATACATTTTTCATTCATATATAGTTTCTAAAAAAAGAATTGGTTAAGGAGGGGTCACACATTCATCCCCCCGCGCCCTTTCTTTTCTGTCCCTCCCGGAACTTTCCTTCTCTTCGTCCGCCGAGGGTTTGGATACGAGCTATAATATATTACGGTGGGGGGAAGGGGGACACGAGGAAAGGTCAGTGTTTTCGCAGTTATTATAGTAAAACTT
This sequence comes from Timema shepardi, assembly GCA_902151425.1. Taxonomy (NCBI): domain Eukaryota; kingdom Metazoa; phylum Arthropoda; class Insecta; order Phasmatodea; family Timematidae; genus Timema; species Timema shepardi. Next base: position 306,963 of record CABFVX010000281.1, on the reverse strand, counting down.
TTTTTTTGTCAAAATAAATCAATTAATTCTCCGAAGTTTAATTTTATTCATATATGAACAGTTCTTGAACATCTTTTATGAGCAGAGAGGCACTTAGATGATCAACTTTTTAATTGAAGAGAAAAAAAATTTCATTAAATTTCAGGACACCCTTGACAGATATTCGAGAAATTTTGTGTTCACTATGTGAATAAAGCTAAGCTCTATGGTTGTACCGAAGAAATATTTAATTTCTTTTGATAAAAAAAAATAGTTTTTTATAATAAAAACAAAAACACTGACAGTCCCGGGCTCGATCCCTGGATCTTCCAGTTTTTCTGCTAAAGAGTGGGCTTAGAACGAGGTCAACTCAACCTCTTTAGGACAAAATGAGGAGCTTCTTGAATTCTTGAATGAACAAGTAGCGGCCTGAGATTAACGGCCGGAGGTATCGTTGTGCTGATAACATGACACCCTTTATCCGCAGATGTTGGAACTATCTTCGGCAACAGAAGGTAGCCGCTTGGTTGGTGTGGCTCAAGTGCGGGCTGATGCCATGGAGTTTAAAAAAAATAGGTACAGGATTAAATTTGGTAGATTTAGTGATATGCATTCCTGACTTTTGATGGTGCACGGAGGACGATTTACTCTAGCATTGGTTTATCATCCTCTCATCTTTATTAGGTAAACATAACATTTCTAGCTAGAGGAAATTAACCCCAGTCTATTACGTGTGTGTGTGTGTGTTTATGTTGTTTTTATTTAATTAATTTTGAAGAAAAAATAAATAAAATCAAGTATTTGGCCCACCAATTGTTTCTTTTTATTTGTACCTCTTGTAAGATTGCACGTCCCTAATCAAAGTAGACGCGTTTTACAGTTTAGAAACTCTGCCTTAGACCAATAAGATCGCTGATGTGGATGATTATATATTTTACGTAACTTTTATCTAGTAAACTGATGCAATCAATATATCGCCTCAGGAGCCGATGTTCATGGGTTCAAATCCAGCCGTGGTCGAAGGATTTTTCTTGAGCGATAAAAATCCGTAGCACAACTTCCTTCGTAGGGGAAGTAAAGCCATCGGTCCCCTGTCACAATGCCGTAGCCAGCCAATAATTTCAGGGGGTTGGGGTTGGTGGGAACATCCCTCAATCGCTGGAGGCGAGAAAAAATTCTAAATGAGAAACTGTTCTAGAAGCCATCTGAAGTGCTTTTTATGGTAATACAACACCCTAATTTGTACTGGTAGTCTACCTTAATTTTGATATGGTTCGAACCATAAATAAGGCCATATATTTATTTTGTTTATAAAATTTCGGGGGGGTGCAGGGGGGTTGTAACCGCCAAACCTCCCCTCCCCCTGACTACGCCCTTGCCCTGTGTTATCTAGAATAACCTTGGAAGATATATTAAAATACTTTCCCTGCAAATATAGTAAACCCTTTCGCTCTCGCTCATATAAATTCTTGTGTGGTGATATTTTTTATTTTATTTAGCACCGCGTCTTACTACCCGTTCGGGTTATACGCTTAAGTACTTATTCCACTAATGGATTAGGAATTGGGAAGGTTAAATTTAGAGGAAGTGAACCCATATTTGCATGGAGGGAGAGTGGAAAACAATTTAGGAAAAACCACCCCCAGTTCACCCGACCGAGATTCGAATCTCGATCTCCCCGTCCTCGGTGGTCGAGCTCAACATGAAACTAGCGCGTTAGCTAACTACTCCACCGAGGCGGGTGTGTGAGGATAGGCCTATAATCGGTCAGTTTGGAAAGTACATGTTAGATAACTCAAATAAATAAATAAAATAGAGATGTACTACAGTATATTAATAAAATACAAATTAACGATCTTAGGATTTGACTCGGCAATAAGCTCCGTATTCAAAGGTTTATAGAACTAGAACACTATGATAACTAATTGAAAAAATGCGTTTCTCTCAATGATCAAATCAAAACTATTCTCAAACAAACCCAAATTCAGGCTATACCAAACTATCATCAGACCAATAGTAACATATTATACTGACACTTGGACAATAACAAAGTACATCAAGGAGACCAATAGCATTTGAAAATAAGGCGCTGAGGAGGATAGTTGGACCAATAAAAGAATGAAGTATTAGGAAGAATAGAGAAATAAAAGAATGGAACACAGAACCTGGCATAGTATCAGTTATTAGGAGTAGAAGACCAACGCGGTTTGGTCATGACTAAAGAAGAGACCCGCCTCGGTGGGGTAGTTGGCTAACGCGCTTGTCGTGTTAAGCTCGACTGCTGAGGACGGGGAGATCGAGGTTCGAATCTCGGTCGGGTCAACAGGGGTGGTTTTTCCTAAATGGTTTTCCACTCTACCTCCACACAAATGCGGGTTCACTTCCTCTAATTCAACCTTCCTGATTCTTAATCCATTAGCGTAATTAGTACTTAAAGCGTATAACCCGAGTGGGTAGTAAGACGCGGTGCTAAATATTAATCTAAAGAAGAGGATATAGCTTGATAAAGGATATAAGTGAAGAACTCTGAAGGTAAACAACCACTGGGCGAACCAAGAAACAAGATAGAGAGATGAAGGAAGTGTGGAAGAGGCAAAGACGAGTAACAGACAGGGATGGAAAGTGGTTGTGCGTGAGGCTGAAGACCGGTTAGCGTTTGAATGATCGAAGAAAGAAAAGCAGAAGGACAGCACTTCCAAGCAGGAACAACGTTCAAGTGAATGGAATGGAATTAAATTGGTATAATTAATTATCAAACGAGATTTAAAAAAAACGCTGGATATATTATCATCACGAACAATATTCGTGGATATCAGTGTTAATCTAATAAGACACTTCATTAAGTATCGTGTACGTGATGTTAAGTTTACTGTGTAATATTATATATACTATTAAAATTTTCTCATTAATAAAAAAAAAACGGAAATAAGTGTTACACAAAGAGTTGTGTAAATAAAGTTGCTTATCTAATAAAATGGATGATAAATAAATATGACCAAACATATTTCTATAATTGTTACAAGAGGAAATCACATTTGTAACAATATTTTGTTCCTCTCGATTACTATTAGTATTAAATAAAACATGTTCGTAATAGAAAACAAACACAATAAGTAGAATTGTTGGTCTCAGCGAATTTCATCTACTCATCAACAAATATTATTACTGACATTTACATAATAATACAGCTTAGAATATTATTGACACTGGGTTTATATCAACAGACACTTTCACCCTTTAAAGAATGCCTCACCCAATATTATTATTAGCACCGCGTCTTACTACCCGTTCGGGTTTTTACGCACTTACGCTAATGTGTAATGGTAGGGTGATTGTGAGATGAAATGGAGGACCTACAGTTTAACGTGGAATCCGAACCACGGTGGAGGCCTGGCATTCCTCACATTCACAAGATGTCTTGTCAGAGGTGAAGGAAGGGTTTGGTAATCAGATAAATCTTTGCCAGGATTGAGGATTGAACCCCGGCCGCCAGCATAGAAGTCTGATACCTTACCCCTAGACCGCCAGGTCACCCTCACCCTATAAATAGCACCTAGTTTATGTAGGACCAGATGTCACATTGTTGCTCAGCTTTCTGATGTCTTCATTAAAAAACAATAGAACTGAGAGGATTGAAACCACTGTCCCACTTTTTTTTTAAATACAACAAAAATTTAAAAATAATGATTTTAAAATAGGAAAACTATTTCTAAAATATTTAATGTATCACATAAAGAAAGCTAAAATTAATTACTGTAGTTACAAAACTACGGAACTTATCCCTAACTTGAGCTAGTTCTATCCAGTCCACCTCATTACACCCTATCTCTTTAAGGTCCATTCTAATGTTAGCCTCCCATCTGCGTCTAGGTCTTCCCACTAGGTCTGACAGTCAAGACAACTATTTAAGGTGGGGATGTAGGGGGCGCGAGAAAAGGTAAGTTTTTTCTTACAGTTGTTAAAGCAAAACAGTTTTTTGGACAAAATAAATAAAATGTTGCTTCAGTAGAAACTTAGAATCTAATTTTTTTCATATGGTGATCTTATTAGATGATAAACTTTTTAAATGAAGAGAAAAAAGTTCCATTAAATTCTAGGCCACTCTTGACAGATATTCAAGAACTGGTGAAGTCATCGTGTGAAGAAAATTAAACTCTTCCTATTAAAGATATTTTTGATATTTTTTGATCAAAAAATATGTTTTAATTTTTTTTTTAAACTACCAAAATAATGCCCTTAGTTAGCGTTTCCTAAACTCCAACTTTATTAAACCCACATCAGTGGACATGATGGAATGTCGGGATTGGAATCCCAGCCACGTTTTTTAAAGCAAATTTCCACCCTATCTTGGTACACTTATCCTGAATTATAATTTCTTCTTTCCTACCTCATTAAAGCAAATATGAAGATGGGTATCCTGGACGGTGTATAAGGACCAAGTGCACAATGCACACACAAGCAAACAAAACTGAACAAAAAGTGACTGACTCCACCTTTTTTTTTTTAAAAGTCAAAAATATAATTATTCCTACTTTCTTTCAATAAGTTTGTTATAATAATGGTAATGTGATGTAAAACTAAAAATAAGTTTCTTCGCCCCACTTTTTGCCGTGCTGTTGGTTCCCCTGTACCCTTGTGTGGGCGCGAGGAGTGTCCTCGACAGACATGCACGAGTCCTAAGTGCGCGTCCTCTAGGTTGAGAGGATAGTATAGATCAGCCGCGATACAGCACGACTCTCCCAGCACTGGAGGGCCCAGCGCGCATGTCGGCATGAATAGCAGGGTCCTGGTTTCGAGAGGACACGAGCTTGGAATATACCTGGCCAGAACTACATCACTATTAACATTACCTTACACTAGACTACAACACTAGACCACTATTAACATTACCTTACACTAGACTACAACACTAGACCACTATTAACATTACCTTACACTAGACTACAACACTACAACACTATTAACATTACCTTACACTAGACTACAACACTAGGCCAATATTGACATTATCTTAAACTAGATTACAACACTAGACCAATATTGACGTTATCTTAAACTATATTACAACACTAGACCACTGTTGGCATTATCTTGAACTATATTACAATACTAGACCAATATTGACGTTATCTTAAATTATATTACAATACTAGACCACTAGTAACATTACCTTACACTAGACTACAACACTAGGCCAATATTAACATTATCTTACACTAGATTACAACACTAGACCAATATTGACATTCTTAAACTAGAGTAAAACACTAGACCACTAGTAACATTACCTTACACTAGACTACAACACTAGGCCAATATTAACATTATCTTATACTAGATTACAACACTAGACCAATATTGACATTATCTTAAACTATAGTACAACACTAGACCACTAGTAACATTACCTTACACTAGACTATATTATTATTATTATTATTATTAGCACCGCGTCTTACTATCCGTTCGGGTTATACGCACTTACGCTAATGTGTAATGGTGGAGTGATTGTGAGATGAAATGGAGGATCTACAGTTTAACGTGGAATCCGAACCACGGTGGAGACTTGGCATTCCTCACATTCATAAGATGTCTTGTCAGAGGTGAAAGAAGGGTTTGGTAATCAGATAAATCTGTGCCGGGACCGAGGATTGAACCCCGGACCCCCATCACAGAAGTCCGACACCTTACCCCTAGACCACCAGGTCACCCTCACTTGACTACAACACTAGACCACTAGTAACATTACCTTACACTAGACTACAACACTAGACCACTAGTAACATTACCTTGCACTAGACGACAAAACTATACTATTATAAGCTTTACTTTTAACTTGTAAGGATAACTGATTAAGACCACAACACTAGATATTACTAGTAGTTAGCTAACGCACTAGTTTTATGTTGAGTTAGACTGCCAAGGACGAGGAGATCAAGGTTCGAATCTTGGTCGGGCGAACTGGGGGTGGTTTTACCTAAATGGTTTTCCCCTCTCCTTTGACACAAATGCAGGCTCACTTCCTCTAAATTCAACCTTCCCAATTCCTAACACATTAGCTTAATTAGTATATAAGTAAACCTGAACGGATAGTAAGATGTGGTGCTAAATAAAATGAATAAAATTATACATTATTAATTTTACCTGTAACTAGGTGTTAAATCTAGCATGTTGTAGGGTCCAAACTTTATAGTAAGGGCCTTATCTAACAGATAGAAGCTGGATTTACTTTCATGTGTTCATACGTTAATTCAAGTGATCTGCAGCAGTCACATTCGATAGTTATTATCAATAGCTTCAAAGGAAAACGAATAAAATATGTAAATGCTATCAATGTTGACTGCAAAAAAATATGTTTGTATTTTTATAAAAGGCTCTTTCTATGAAACTTTGACTGTATTTACACACATATGAGGATATTTTTAAATTCGTTTTCTAGCTGTCAAGATAGATTTAAATTATTTTGAATAGTTAATATAGGCCTATCCTAATTCCACCCTTTGTACACTTTTACCGTAAAGATAGTGTAGCAGGTAATAACCCGGAAACTAGTGTTCGTTCCCAACTGGGTGCACTAGGATTGGTTTAACACCTTGTGGCCCACTTTGATGGACGCATGACCTAAGGTGTCACTTTCACGTTGGACTACAACGCTGACAGGGAGACTGGGTGTAATGAGTGTGGTTTATCCAAAATGGTTTTCCACTTTCCCTCCACGCAAATGTGATTACACTTCCTCTGAATTATAACTTTCTCATTCCTAACTCATCAACGTAATTAGTACATATGCGTATAGCCTGAACAGGTAGTAGTTCGGTGATAGGAAAACTTGTGAGTTCTTCTTTTCTCTTCCTGTGAATGCTGGTGCAACTATTCACAATCCACTTTCCTCATTATTTTCGTTCAGGTTGGATATTTAAAGTCAACGATAAACAAATATTCGCATTAAGGCGCATTCTAGAAACAAAATTCTACCAAACAAACTATAATGTCCCTCGGCGTAGTTGGCTAACGCGCTAGTCGTGTCGAGCTCGACTGCTGAGGACGGGGAGATCGAGGTTCGAATCTCGGTCGGGTGAACTGGGGGGGGGGGGTCCTAAATGGTTTTCCACTCTCCCTCCACGCAAATGCGGGTTCACTTCCTCTGATTCAACCTTCCCAATTCCTAATCCATTAGCGTAATTAGTACTTAAAGCGTATAACCCGAACGGGTAGTAAGACGCGGTGCTAAAATTAAATTTAAATTAAATTATAATGTCCCTACCATTTATTGACACCTATTTGACAGTTATAAAAGTTACTAAAGCCTCTTATATATAGTAAAGCGTCAAGAGATGTGTTATAAAGCTGTCGATTTCAACAGAAAGTAGGTTAAGTAGTCTATAGAATCTCACAGACTCTTTTATGTATTCAAGATGTAAAATATTTGTTATTTCACCTTCTTTTTTCTATATTTTAATAGCCTCAACAAATGACGATATTAGTGTAATAAATGACCACAGAACTAAACTATTATTGACTATCTAATACCATTCTTAGCTCCTCCAGAACTGATCCCACTTCCCATGGAGGGAGTGGGAGGGACACGAGAAAAGGTCAGGGTTTTTTGCAGTTTTTATAGCAAAACTTTTTTTTTTGCAAAAATAAATAAAATCTTTCTCCAGTAAGGATATAAAGTTTAATTTTCTTCATATAGTGTTATCAACAGTTGTTGATTATCCATCATGGGCTAAGAGGCATTAGATGACTACATTTTAAAATTTTATTTTATAAATGAAGCAATATTTAATTTATTTTCCTATAAAAACTGCAACTTAACTTGCGTTCCTTACATCCCCTCCTTAATAGGTATTTGTCCTCTTTTTTTTAGTTTTTGTTATTCTATAAACACATTGAAAATAATACTTTTATAAATGGTTTAAAATTGTGATTTGAAGTCAAAGTGTTCATAAATTGTATTCAAGATACTGTTTAAGATTTTTATAACTCATAAATCTCTCATATACCATAGGATTTGAGGATTCAATCGTCTCATCTCTTGTTTTATATGAATACATTTTCTTGATTGGTTATTATTATTAAGATTATTATTATTATTATTATTATTATTAGCACCGTTTCTTACTACCCGTTCGGGTTATACGCACTTACGCTAATGTGTAATGGCAGGGTGATTGTAAGATGAAATGGAGGACCTACAGTTTAACGTGGGATCCGAACCACGGTGGAGGCCTGGCATTCCACACATTCACAAGTTGTGATTAATACACGTCTTGTCAGAGGTGAAGGAAGGGTTTGGTAATCAGATAAATCTGTGCGTGGACCTAGGATTGAACCCCGGCCCCAAGCACAGAAGTCCGACACCTTACCCCTAGACCACCAGGTCACCCATTGGTAATTAATTACATGTGCGTTGGTTGGTAGTTAATTGATTTAGTATAAAAGTTGTGAAATTCATTTTTGTGCAAACTGTGTATCGAGAGAGAGAGAGAAAAGCTAGAGAAATAAAGAGAGACTTTTATACCCAATTTAAATTGCTATATTTTCTTCTTTTTTTCTTTCTTGAAGAACCCGAGAGAAATCTCGATACAAAAAGAAAAGAAAAAAAAAGTTGCGTAAATGTGTTACGCTTAAGTCATCCGACACCGGTCAGTGGTACAGTGTTGCCACTCTCCCAGCAAAATAACCCATTGTTTGGTCTGTAATGTTTCCGTCCTAGCTCGACGGATCAGCACGCCCGCGTCGTTACTTACCACGACTGGAGGGAGAGCCGTTGCATCATAGCCTCTGACCTCGTAGAAAGATTGCTTTAGTAAAATAGTAAATACACATACACACACATTACTTTGTGTCACAACGTTTCCTCTGTTTGGCTTGCCAACTAGATTAAACCCCCACTACTCGACAGAGGTCACTCTTGACGATAGCAACAAAGAGGCGCACGCTTATAAGTATAGTAAGAATCTGATCGAAAAGAAAGAACGTATCTAACAGTTACAATAGTTGACTCGCCTCGGTGGCGTAGTTAACTAACGCGCTATTCGTGCTGAGCTCGACCACCAAATATGGGGAGATCGAGGTTTGAATCTCGGTCGGGTGAACTGGGGGTGGTTTTTCCTCAAACGGTTTTCCACTCTCCCTCCACGCCAATGTGGGTTTACTTCCTCTAAATTTAACCTTCCTAATCCATTAGTGTAATTAGTACTTAAACGTATAACCCGAACGGTTAGTAAGACGTGGTGCTAAATAAATAAAATAAAAAGTTACAATAGTTATTAAACCTACTTTAATTACATTAATTAATTTTAACGGTAACTTTAATTACACATTCATACCCGCTTCAATAGCCGCATGGTTAAACGCGTTACTCTCAACGTAGAACAAATTTGCCGATAAATGGGGAGATCGTTGTTTGAATCTCGGTCGGGTGCTTTGAGAAGTTTATTCCTCAAAATGGTTTTCCACTTTCTTCCCACGCAAATTCGGGTACACTTCCTCTTAATATAACCTTCACAGTCCCCAAAACCATCAGCGTAATTAATACATAAGTGTGTAGCTCGAACGGATGATAAGAGGTGGTGCTAAAAAAAATACATTAATACTGTAACAAGATTAGAGTCTGGCAGCGGGACCGGCGCGTTCCCGTTGTTGTCCCTTGTATCTGCGCTCCTTGTTCTCTCTGTCTCCCTCCTTGTCTGGCGGGTGGGCGGCGACCTTCTCGCTTGACTGGAGGATCAGAGGGGCCGAAGGGGTAGGACGGAGACAAGTCTAGAGGGGTCTGGATCCTTTTTATTCTAGAAGTGGAGGATTCCAGACCCTCAGCTCTCACCACCCCTATAAATACAAGCTCAGCGGTAGCCTCAGGGCAGTTCTTGGCTCGCGACTGAAGAGTCCGGGAGTTCGTGTGGCGCGTGCCGCGGTAGTGTGTACGGCATGGGAGTGGACCGGCGTGTCCAGTGAGCGGACCTGCGTGTCCAGTG
>CABFVX010000281.1:254418-296675 GCA_902151425.1 Timema shepardi | reverse complement strand
TTTTAAATATTTGAATAGTTATTAGGTGTTTTATAGTTGTTAATTTGTTTATTTAATTTACTTATATTTTTATGTGTTCTATTAGTTTATTAATTTACAGACTTGATTAAGACTCTTTTTATTTTATTTTATGACTTGTTTAGTTGTAATTAGTTTATATGTACAGTTAATCGGTGTGTGTACATAGTGATAATTTTAATAATTAAAACTTTGAATATTCCGCGGGCATTTTCATTCGTGTTTGGTCGGCAGCATACCCCAATATCTCTAAAAGAACTCGTGGTTCACACGTCCACGTGTGAACGGCCTGTGACCCTCCCAGGTCACGTGCGCCCCCCACGTTACAATACTTTAATATGATTCACAGCTGTCACTTTTAATATACAGTATTAATACTAATTAAATAATATTAATCTAGTTAAATAACGTCAATACCCCCACAAAAAAGATTAAATTTTCTAAAAGTTCTTTATTTCCTGTATCCTACTATAGTTGTACGCTGACCCAGTTGACAAGCTTTGGTTTTTTTTACCACAATGTCTTAATACCTGTTCACGCTAGACGCATATAGTAATTATTCTAATGGTAAGGATGAGGAAGGAAGCATTTTAGAGGTAGTATACCCTTATTTGAAAAGAAGGACAGTGGGAAACAATTTAGATAAAACCACCCTCAGTAGACCCTACTAGGATTCGAACCCCGATTTTCTCGTCTTTAGCATGGGAGTCCAACACGAGAGTGACGCCTTAGATCATTTGGGCACTGAAGCAAGTTCAGGGGGATTGCTTCGAAGAAAGATACTAGTGGCTCGGTGTCCTTTAAAATAGGAGATATAATGTTACTATAACCGGGGTATAGTAATAATACTATAGGAGCCACATCAGTGGGCAAGCTGATTAAGGCGCTAGCCTCGTCTGGTCAGGTTTTTACAGTGACTGGGAGAACGCCATTGGTAGGTATCAAATACTTGGTTGGTGACCTGGTGGTCTAGGGGTAAGGTGTCAGACTTCTGTGCTGGCGGCCGGAGTTCAATCCTCGGTCCCGGCACAGATTTATCTGATTACCAAACCTTTCCTTCACTTCTGAAAATACGTGTATTAATCACAACTTGTGAATGTGTGGAATGCCAGGCCTCCACCGTGGCTCGGATTCCTCGTTAAACTGTAGGTCCTTCATTTCATCTCACAATCACCCTACCATTACACATTAGCGTAGGTGCGTATAACCCGAACGGGTAGTAAGACGTGGTGGTGATAATAATAAATACTTGGTTGAGTGACACTTCATGAGAGAAACGATTAACATCAATGCAAATAATGAACACACAAAACGGTATAAGGCGTCAATCCCATCTTGTATCTTTTGCTGGTAAGGCTGGGGCTCGAATTCTGGCCGAGTGTACTGAGGAAGATTTCTTAATCCCCCCCCCCCACTCCACCATAGCTAAAAATTGAGTACATTTCCTTTAAACTCTAACTTTCTCATTCCACTTCCTTAGTGTGGATTTTTCAGCCGGGTAATAAGATGCGGTGGATAGGGAAGGGCGGGAAAGTTTTCTATCATTCACAACAGTGACAAATTAAACTAACTGTAAACATTTTACTACAGGTTAAGTTGGGGATTTAGGAAACATGAGAAAAAGTAAGTTTTTATTGGAGAACTTTTTCTTTGTCCAAAACAAATAAAATATTGCTCCAGTATAAACATATAGTTTAACTGTCTTCACACGATGATATCAACAGTTCTTGAATATCTGTCTTGAGCATGGTGATATTATCTAACAAACTTTTTAAATTAAGAGTAAAAGGTATAATTAAATTCCAGGACACCCTTGACAGATATTCAAGAACTGTTGAGGTCAACGTTTGAAGAAATATTTGATTTATTTTGGCAAAAAAAAATTCTCTAAAAACTGTAAAAACATTGCCCTTAACTCACGATCCCCATATTACCATCTTAAATTACATGTGCTACAATTCACACTATCAATAATTAAACAGAGGATAAGGATGGTTGACTGCAACTTGTAACTCGAAACGCAAACCAGTCAAGTCTAAACAATATTGGGTAGGCCTACCACTTCTGTTATCCATATTGAAAGATCAGACAACTGCGAAAGGACCTCAAGATTACGTGGACCTTCCTGTAAGAATAAATCTTTGACTGAAGATATGTAAAGAATATCTGGTAGGTACTACCAATTTGACCGAAATACCGTATATGGTCTGAGGGTTATATGAAAAACCTTTAAGGCCCTTGTCCCTGTCAGGGGCAAGTCTAAAACCTATTTTGTGGGATGGTGGGCGGGAGGGTGAAAGACGTGGCGTGGCTTAGCAACCGAACAAAGTATCCTTCCGCGCCAACAAGAACAGATATATCACGGAAACCGTTGATGGCGCTAGCTACCAGACAGGTCTTGCGGAAAAATCATACGTTTGGAAATATCAGTTTTCTCGAGAACAAGTGATATGTTTATGTTAATATTTTTAACACTCCTTATAAGATAATGTATCGATGTTTATTAATTGTTACATTTTCTTATTTTTTGTTATGAAACCGACAGTTTTCTATTGAAAAAGGTCAATTTTATCGATATTTTTTCACTGTTAAAATTATAGAGGAGGTGTGTATATAAAAAGTATAACTTAATCAACATGCTTCTATTCTTGAACAAACCGTTTGCGAAAGGAAAATTGCAAAACAATAAAAAAAATCTTGAAGATAACTGTTTGTTCCCATGACCAATCAACTTAATACTGTAAAAAATAAAATTTGTGTAGTGTATCTCATATTTACAAGAGATTCCGATCAATATCTTTAACTTGCCTAAAGTGCCAACTGAGAAACATGGTTTGACGTATTAATTATAAAATTAACTTTTTATGTGTCCGGTGTCGTATTTTGGTCACCCACCAACAAGAAACAAAGGATGAAGGTAAATACTAAACGCCAATTTATTTTAATAAATATATATATTTTAATATAAAAGAGAAAGTCCGTGTGGGGGACCGTACCATTTATTTTATATGATTGCCAAGATATTTAAATTAACAAATATTGACAATAGTAGGCCAATATAAACAATATCAAAATGTAGGTTCTATGTTAGTAACCAGTCTTACAAATAATAAATAATTACAAATATTGCTCACACATGGAACTTAATTATAGTAAGCATACTTTTAATATCTGATTAAACGTGAATTCTGTCGTTGTGATGGGAATATGCTAACCCTCTTTATTATTTCAAACTCAACTGCCTTGAAATATGTTTATGGTATTTTCTCTGGTGCATACCTAAAGTAATAGCAATTTGGGGCGAAAAGTATAACTAATCAAGAAAAAATAAATATTTAAAATTACTTTCACTAATAAAATACTTCCACTATACCATCACTAATTTCAAAAGTAAACAAATCCATACCAGGAGCGTAAACGAATGTGTTTATAGCTATTTTCAACCTTAATAAGTATAAGCATAACATACTAGCATTATTATTTAAAAAATAAAAGGTTGGTCTACCTATTTCAGTAAGTGTGTAACTGTCGTACATATGTTTCGCACATAAATTATGACAACAGTAATTTTTTTCACCACGTTTCACCATTTGTTTGGGTTATACGCGTGTATATTAGTTACGCAAAGGTTGTATGGATGAGGAAGTAAGAATTAAGAGTAAATATAACTGCATTGCGTGGAGGTGAAAACCGAACATAGTATGTGTGACCGGAATCCGAACCCCGATCTCCCTGTAATCAGCAATCCAACCTAATGTGAAATTGACGCCTTATGGGCAACCTTGTTTTCAATCACCAAAAGTGTCAAATTAGCCATAATTATTTGGCGAATTTGAGTTTGTCATAGTATCATAAAGTTGTTGTTTTCTGACGGTGGGTGCTGGTTGTAGATTGATATCTCCTGCATATCATTGGAATCATTCCGCTTTCTGATTGAATTAATGATTCAACACTGCCATCCAATACTCCCCTATGCGACACTTATTTTAATATCTGCCTTCAGAGTAAATGGTTTACAAATTTTGAATTAAATTATCTTACATTTTTGATCCGAACAATTTTCATAATTTGCGTCTGAGGCAGTTGTAGCTGAATAGTCAAAGTGTTTGTGTTTTTTCAATAAAGTTGTTCAAACAATGTGTGTTGTTTTTAAATGTTCAATTGAGCAACCTAATTACTTAATTTTTACATAGTGTGGCGAATGTCACTTATCATTCGCCACACATGTGGCTACATTGGGAAATTCGTTGCCTACCTCTGTCTTAGACTATGCGAAAACTAACACGTTTGAAAATATTGCTCATGATATAAAATTGTATCTCATCTTAATCAAATACAAAACCAATCTGATTGTAAAGTCTCTGTTAAGAGCGTTCATCATATCATCATGACAGGTCCAACTCAGCTCCCGGCTCGTTTGTGTGTGTGCGCGCGTGCGAGGAATGGGAGTAAAGGTGAAAACAAAAGACCTACGATATTCCAGAAATGTGTGCGGTGCATTCGTATTTGAATGATTACTCTTTTCCACGGTGACGATGGGGGGCAAAGCGACAAAGTTTCTTGTTAATAACTACAGTGTGTCCCTATAATGACAGAATAAAGATTTGCGCACAGTTCTTATCTGTGAAGCCATTCTAAAATGGTCAAAAACGGCCTTTTCAATGTAGTTAGTATCCAAATATCATTTAATATTTCGACAATGTTCAGTATTAGGAACTTCTATTAACTCTTTATCTTCATTAATGTTTAATCAGAGATGATTGCACTGGCAATAATGATCGTATAAATTTACGATTTCTATCCGGCTGTAATACAGAGTTGATTTGCATGTGATTCACGCTCTTAATATTTAAATCGTTAAAAATTGTCCTAGAGGCAACTTTTTTAGTTGAATTGTGTTGAGCTGGTGCGTTATTTTCAGAAAGAAGTAAGTCAGCCTGATCTGTTTTTTAACAATAAAACAATATGATACCCGCCTCGGTTGCGTAGTTAGCTAACGCACCAGTCGTGTTGAGCTAAACTGCTGAGGATGGGGAGATCGAGGTTCGAATCTCGGTCGGGTAAAATGGGGATGGTTTTTCCTAAATGGTTTTCCACTCTCCCTCCACGTAAATGCGGGCTCACCTCCTCTAAATTCAACCTTCCCAATTTCTAATCCATCAGCGTAATTAGTACTTAAGCGTACAACCCGAACGGGTAGTAAGACGCGGTGCTAAATGAAATTAAAAAACATGATCCATCAAAATATGTTTAAGAGCTCCTCTAACCCCACGGATTACACCTAACAACTGACCAAACATCACAATGTGGTTTAGCTTCCTGTATTTTTATTTATAGAACAGTTAAATTGAGACCATTAAATCATTTGTCAATATTAAAATAAAATACAACAAAATTGAGATCTAACTATTTTAAAATTAAAATAACTATTAAACTGACCACAACCAAGAATATACATATAATAATAATAATAATAATAATAATACAAAGATATTAATTTAAAAAAAATTCCCTATAGATCTACCCGTTTCGGTGGCCACGTGGTCTAAGCCCTATGGCATCACTTATGCAATAGATTTGACGGTCGATGATGAGAATATTAGGGTTCGAATCCCGATCGAGTGTATTGAGGGTATTTTTTCCCTAAATAGTTATTCACAAATTCTCCACCCAAATGCGGCTACAATTTCTTAAATAAAACTTCCTCCTCCACAACACAGTAGCCCAATTAGTACACATGTGTAAAACCTTAAAGGTTAGTAGGCTAATAAACGAGATCTAATTTGAGAATTATTAAACTAAGAAAACATGTAAATAGTTACCAAGTTAAAAAAAAAACTTCAAACAAAGATATGGTTTGGGAACGGAGAAATGCAGATGTGAAGGGGCTTGTGACATTTTTATTTCCGACCAGTAAACATTGTTTCTTTTTGTGGTTGGTTTATTTTATGAGCTTCTTTAACACAGCAACAACAAAAAAACACTACTTTTGAACTCTTTGTTTGTATATGAGACATTTACTTTTGCTCTTCACACGAATTATTTGAGTTTGTGAACTCTTATTAAACACAGGGTTTTTTTTTCTGGCAAAAGATAAGACCACTGGAGTAGTTAGAGCTTTAGCTTCGTTTGATTCCTCTAGTCTCATGAGCGTGTAACACATTATTTCAAGTAAGTCATGTTTAGATTCGTCCCGGTAGCGTGGTTAGCTAACGCGCTAGTTTTGTGTTGAGAAAGACTGCCTATGACGGGAATACTGAGGTTAGAATCTCGCTTGGGTGAACTGGGGTGGTTTTTCTTAAACTGTTTTGCACCCTCCCTCCTCGCAAAATTCGGGTTCATTTCCTCTATATTCAACCTTCCCAATTCCTAACCCATTAGTGTAATTAGTACTAAAGTGTATAACACAAACGGTGACCTGGCGGTCTAGGGGTAAGGTGTCAGACTTCTGTGCTGGCGGCCGGGGTTCAATCCTCGATCCTGGCACAGATTTATCTGATTACCAAACCTTTCCTTCACCTCTGACAAGACATCTTGCGAATGTGGGGAATGCCATGCCTCCACCGTGGTTCGGATTCCACGTTAAACTGTAGGTCCTCCATTTCATCTCACAATCACCCTACCGTTACACATTAGCGTAAGTGCGTATAACCCGAACGGGTAGTAAGACGCGGTGCTAATAATAATATAACACAAACGGGTAGTAAGACGCGGTGCTAATTATTATTATTAAGTCGTGTTTAGAAATGAAACCACAGTTGGATAAGCATATAAAGAACCTTATCTTGCAGATCAGACAGTTACTAGCTCTACTCTTAACAGAGGCATTCTGCGACTGTACAGTAGCCCCATGGCTTCTTTAGTGCTGACTGACAGCTCACAGCTGACCTCTGACAGTCAAAATTTAGATATATAGCTAAATTTTTACTGCCAAAAATGAAAGCTACTAAACACATGTCTTTGCAGATCATCTGGTTCAGCGTAGGGATACGTAATTTGGTCTGGTAACTTTTTAAAGCTGTCAACTGTCAGTTGTGATCTGTCAGTCAGCACCAAAGAAGCCATGTGGCTACTGTAGCTTGGGACACACATCGTCAATTATGATAGCCATTAGATTAATATAGCGTCCTTTTTGATAATGTTGATCATTTTTTGTAACCTGACCGGTAATAAGATGGTGAAAAAATTAAACAAAAAATACCCTTGGTACACTAGACAGTAATTCAGATCCAAAGCTACCCATCATCAGCAATTAATTCTAACCCGAGAGTTACACGTTTGACCATACGAACACCGATGCGGGGAATGATGGCTGTGACCTAAATTCCTCTAAAAGGTTATTTCTATGCCAAAACCAGTTTAACTGGTATCGACTATATCACCCTCTCATTTGGGTTATTCTTGCTTGTGTTGGAAAAGTTGGCCTTTGAGAGAACATTATTCACAAGAGAACAGGACACGATTCATAAGAATAACACGGTACATGATATGGTTCTAAGAGGAAGGACACGGTACAGGACATGGATCATAAGAGGAAGGACACTGTACAGGATATGGTTCTAAGAGGAAAGACACGATACTGGACATGGTTCTAAGAGGAAGGACACTGTACAGGACATGGATCATAAGAGGAAGGACACGGTACAGAACATGGGTCATAAGAGGAAGGACACGGTACAGGACATGGATCATAAGAGGAAGGACACGGTACAGGACATGGATCATAAGAGGAAAGACACGATACTGGACATGGTTCTAAGAGGAAGGACACTGTAAAGTCCATCTACATATAAGTAGATGTCTATAGGTGTATGGTAGGCTATGTATATCTGTCTGTAGACTTTTTAGTACGTCTCAATTAGATAGCTGAAATTTTGTGAAGTACTAGAGGAACCACTCACGAGGTGAGACAATTTTTCAAACTTGAAAATTGAATTTTAAAAATTACAAAAATTAAAAACTTAATTTATTCAGTAATTTTTATTCGTAGATATGTTATTTGCATTTCAAAAGCAAGGATAACCTAGAATTTAAATTCTCATTTCAAATCAAAAGAGAAAATTGCAGATTACTATACAGTTAGTTACCTCTGTTTATTGTTTGTTTGATTTGTATCCATATAAGTTAGCAAAAAAAATTATATTGACAAAGAAAGATGTACAGGCAGCCCTAATATTATTGTTAAGCGTAGCCTGAATTTTTAGATTTATATGAATTCATAAAAACCTATTGCTACTCTAATTAAAAGACAGCCAACACTCCAGAGTAACAAAATGACATAACCCTATACATAAAACTAATATTTGTCAGTCTGTGTGTGTATATGACCTGTTGATAATAACTCCAAAACTTTCCAGAGATATTTTTAAAATTGAAAAATGACACTTGGACAGGGGAATCGAATCCCGGATATTTGGCTTTTACGCCAATGCTCCAACCACTGAGTCATCCAGAAGACAACCCGTGTCCAGCTTCATTCTTCCCTCATATTCTAAGGCAGAGTCTGTGAAGGACTTGTGGAAGTCATCGGCTACATTTAGAGTTGTTTAAAAATTAATAATAAGCACTGCGTTTTACTACCCGTTTGGGTTATACGTCTATGTACTAATTATTCTAAGATGTTGGGAATTTAGTAAGGCTGAGTTTGAGTGAAAATGTACCCGTGTTTTTGTAGAGGGAGAGTGTAAAACCTTTAGAAAAAAACACCCTCAGTACACCCGACCAGGATTCAAGCCTCGATATCCCCGTCATCGGCAGCCCAGTCTATTGTGAGAGTGACGACTTAGACCATGCGGCCAAGGAAGCAGGTTATTTCAAATTGAAATCCAAATATAAGTTACAGGAAATATATGTTATTTTATTTAGCACCGCGTCTTACTATCCGTCCGGGCTATACGCTTAAGTAGAATACTAATTTCGCTAATGGATTAGGAATTGGTAAGGTTGAATTTAGAGGAAGTGAACCCGCATTTGCGTGGAGGTAGAGTGGAAAACCATTTAGGAACCACCCCTCCCCCCCAGTTCACACGACTGAGATTCGAACCTCGATCTCCCCATCCTCAGCAGTCGAGCTCAACACGACAAGCGCGTTAACCAACTACGCCACCGAGGTGGGTTACAGGAAATATACACTATCACCTATTTATAGAGTGTATTTGGTTGTTTCGTATTCAAATTGAGTGGTAAAAAGTGTTTCAGAAAAAAATGATTTTTTGACGTTTAGTCAAAAATAATATTTATGAATTTTTGCTAAGTTTTTAAATCGTTGTGGTTATAAATATAATAGAATATGTTTTGAGTGGATTTAGGGTAGACCAGACGATATTGAAGAATATTTAGATGTTTCTTTAAAATCAGACTACAGACATTGCATTTGTTTGCATGAATGAAAGCGCGTCTGACCGTATTTCGGTTTGATTCCAGAAGTTAGTCCAACCTAACAAAACCAAAACTTTCATACAAATTCAAATTGAAGGTTCGGTTTTGTTAGGTTGGGTAATATTGTAATCAGTCGATCTTATATGGACTTAAGACTATTTATTAATAAGAACATATTTATTTTGTGTAAGTAATGTACTGGGGCTAGTAGGTGACGCGAGAAAATATCTTGAATCAAAACTTTTTTGGTCAAAATAAATAAAATATTGCTTCAGTATAAACATTAAATTTGATTTTTTCCACATGATGATGAACAGTTCTTGACCATCTATTAAAAGTGTGTTCTGTAATTTAATGACAATTTTTTTCTCTTCGTTTAAAAAAATTGTTATCTAATGCCACTGCTAAATTTGAGGTCAATCAAGATATATATATTTAACCTACATAATAAATAAAATTTCAAACATATTATTACTTCCCTCCCCCGCCTCCATATTCACTCTATTAATAATAGGAGATATGAGCTAACAGGTGCTCGGGGCTTTGATTGTGAAATTATTATTATTAATAATAATAATAATCTCCTTAACATGAAAACAAAGTGTAGGCCTACTCATCTCTAGTATATACACCATTTTAGGCTCTAGATTAAAGTGTTGTACATAAATAGCAGCTATAAATACGTATTCTTCGAATTTTAAATAAAACTCGTGTAAATATGTTAATGTCCAACACCACGGTAACTTATCCCAATAATTGTTTGCATCAAACCGTGTCATAAAATGTCACGTTGGTCCTTGTCTTATTTAAGTTTTGTTAAATAATAAATCAATTTATTGGTAATATACAAGCGAGTAAATTTATAGTAAATAATATTAGCCTTGCAGGTTTTTTAACATTATTTTTAAAAAATATGTCGGACATATATAGGTCTAATTTTTGTTGTTTCCATTACTGATTTAACTTGTGGCTTCATATATTTCCAGTAAAAGAATGTTTCGTCAGATAATCTGATGTGATTAATCTATGGGCTATCAGAAAATATTGTAAGGTTTCCCTTATGCTTATATGTTAGCAAGATATTAAATTTAAATTCTCCTCGTTAACAGAAGCTTAGTTGGTTGGTGTCTGTGTTGATACATTTAACTAATCTACTACTTTGCCGGAGTTTAACAATGACAATCTCTAAGGTGTAAAAACGCTGTGTATGCATTCGTAGAAATGTGAATGACCTAAAAGGGCCAACGTACTTTCTGGACGACACACTTCTACATCAACTTAACTATTTAGCTGATCAAAATATTCAGAAATCTTACTTCATAAATTGCCTTCATTCTTAACCTATATCAGCGGGATAATATTCAAGAATCTGGTTGTTATGTCTATTAATCCATGTGTGAGAGTAACGTTTTTGAACTAGTGAACCCATTTCGATCAAAATGGCCTCCACATTGCACACACTTTTCCAACGACAGATACTTTTTTATGGGTTTTTTTTCATGTTAGCTAAGATTTCAATCTGTCGTCCATGACCCTGATTTCAATTTACGTTTTTTGGTTGCTTCTAGTGCCCATTTATGTATATTTTGATTTAAAATCGACACGACATATCCTAATGTGTGCATCGCGCTTTACTATTCTTCCGAGTTATTACCATACTCACACGCTTATGTGTTTGGAATAAAACAGTGCCTAACCACTCTCTGTGTAAATCAATAAAATTAGTCCACAGACTAAATCCATATACAAATCAATTTCTACATAAGATAGATCGTAATACAGGAAAAAAAACTAAATATACATTGTACATTACAAATAATGGAAAGGGGGGGGGGGGGAAGNGGGATCGTATGTCACCAAAGAGTATTTATTAAATTTCAAGGAATTAATGGTCAATACAAAAACTTAGCTCGAATGTCACCAAGTGATTAAGCAACTAATTATTTTGATTGGTCCAAAAGTGCACACAAAAAAAGTTCACGTTTAATACATGATTGTGCATGAAAGACTCGCAATAACATTTATACGTTTCTTAACAACCGGTAACTACTACACCAGTCTGCAATACTTATTTAAGGTTTCTAAAAAGAGTGTTTATATATATATGATTAATAAAGTAAGTGATAATTAATCTTATGGGGTAGAAATTATTAAGGAAGCATTTTAGAGGTAATCTACCCACATTTGCGTGGAAGGAGAGTGGGAAACCAAATAGGGGAAAAAACCTCAATAGACCCGATTCAAACCCTGACCTCCTCCCCACCTTGAGTACACCAGTCTAACACGAGATTGGCGCGTTAGACCACTACGCCACTGAAGCGGGCTGGGACATATTTGCCCACTAAATCTATCTGGGGTGACAGTCTATTCTTTGTCCATTTTTTAAGTGTGCAACAAACTTTCTGAAAAAAAGTATTACCATCTTTGTACAGTTTTCAACACGCGGAAAATGAAATAACTGTAAATATTGTTTTAATATACTTTCTAGTTTTTAAAGATTAAATCAATTTTTATTTATTTGCCTTGGCCTATTATAAAAAGAATTCGCAGTTAATATTTAATATGTCAACTACCAGCCTCATTTAATAAGTCAATTACCCGCCTCGGTGGCGTAATTAGCTAACGCGCTAGTTTCGTGCTGAGCTAGACCGCCGAGGATGGGGCGATCGAGGCGATCGGTCGGGTGAACTGAGGTTGGTTTTCTATGAATGGTTTTCCACTCTCCCTCCACACAAATGGGGGTTCACTTCCTTTAAATTCAACCTTTCCAATTCCTAACCCATTAGAGTAATTAGTACTTAAGCGTATAATCCGAATGGTTAGAAAGACGCGATACTAAATAATAAAAAGTGTGTCAATTACAAAAAATAAAAATTCAAACAAAATTTCAAAGTGTAGTAAATAAAATGTACAACATCCAACTGCTCAGCTAATATTTCAAACGCGTGTGACGGAAGAATAATTAGTAATAAAAAATAATTTAAAGTTTCAAGTGGTTCGGCTCGTGGCTCGGCTCGCAGCGCCGTCCAGTGAGCTTTGAGCCGAGCCGAGCCTCGTAACATCCTTTGATGTTCGTCGAAATACCGACATTGACTGGGTTGCCACGAGCATTCCAACGAACCCATTTATACAATGTTAACGAGGCTCGGCTTGGGCTCTGCTCGCTAATCTGGACGCCGCTTTATAATTATACATCGCAGTGAAGAGTGTTTTGACATGAATCAGTTTATTTATGAAATAATCGTGGCCACGTGGCCTATTTTGACCTGGTGTCATCTCTGGTGTCTCGTCTGTTTGGTGCCCGGTGGAGCCAACAAAGCGTCCACGTGTAAAAGGAGGCACTCAGGGGGAAAACGTCCTTAAACTACTTAAGAGTTTGTGGTGGGTTGGGAGGGCGGGGGTGAGAGAAGGGGATTTCAATATTTTCTTGCGTTTTCTTACAAGGGAAGGAGGGGGATGGGTTTAGAATCAATCTTAAATAAGGTTTTTTAATCAATGTTTATGTTGAGACAAACTCTAAAAGAAAAGGGAATTTTTCAAAAAATATATATATTAAATTATAAAATTGTACTTATATTCCATTTACTTACTGTAGTAAAAGTTTATTTAACTCACCTTATTACTAATCCTTATGTTTTAAAATAAATAAACGGTCAAAATAATACAATTTATTATTTCGTAAAAAATTATCTAAGATAGAAAAGAGGGAGGGAAAATCTTATAATCCCTTGCGTGGGAGAGGTTGCGGGGAGGAGGGGGTCAAAAATCATTAAAAAAAAAGGATCTGACCTACTTTTAAGGACGGGCCTTGGCATATATTATTCTTCACACGAAGAAACCTATAGTATGATTTTGGTAGGAAGAACAGTAGATGCTAGTTACTAAAGTTACAAAAACAATTTTAATATATCCATACATCAAGTCACTTTTGATAGATATCATCAATACCTATAAAATAACACAAATAATATAGAAAAATGTTGGCAATGTTGGTCGCAGAGGAATGTGTTTGAATCTTCTTTACTGTTCTTCCAACCATACTCAGGGTATAGTTACCTAAAACAGTTTGTTTTATTGAATCTACTCCACTGCGTCCCAGAGCTTGGTAGTCATTCCCAAGACTCATAAATCGCCTGGGCAAACACAAACAAACTCAAACCTGTCCCACAAAAGGCTGGACCACACAGGGAACTATATTCATTTCCTTGTGGTGACTAATGTCAGCCTAAGTTATTGTTTCTACTTTCTTGACTCATTAGACGTATAAACACTGTACAGAAGTGGTCGTAGAAACTTCTGGTTCGTTATAGCTTGGGTTATTTATTAAGATATCAGGTCGTGTCCCTAAATTAGTTTATTTTACATGCTTTGTTTTTTTCAAACACGCGATATTTTTAGCAGGCTCAGTAATGTGGTACTTGTTTTTTTTTTATCACCACGTCTTACTATATGTTCAGGTTATACGCTTATATGATAGTCACTCTAACGGGATAGGGATGAGGAAGAAAACATTTTAGAGGTATTTTACCCTCATTTGCGTGGAAAGAAAGGGGAAAACCATTTAGGAAAAAACCATCCTCACTAGAATCAGCTGGGATTTGAAGCCCGATCTTTTAGTCTTCAACGGGCCAGTCTAACACGAGAATGATGCCTTAGAACATTCGACCTAGAAGTGGGTGATCATTCAGACTATTTATCGCACACTACACTGAACCAGAAATTAGTTTCCAACTTGTACAGAACGTCTTGGGATTTAAACCAGAGACTTTCTACTGGCACATCGGTGTAAAACAATTAGCCACCCAGTTCACTGGTCGAACGGTTTGAGGCATCACTGTCATGTTAAACTGACCTGATGATGAGGCGTTGATCGGGGTTTGACTCCCGGTAGAATCTACTAAGGATGAGTGATTTTCTCTAAATAGAGGATGGTGATAGCAAGTATGAGACTGTGAAACTAATAGAAACACTTATATCTAGCTTAAGCCAAATTAATCAAACCCTGGTGACCGTTGGGGTAACTCCCCTTTCGGGAATAATAGCCAAGTTACCCTCCGGGAATTTAACCCGGAACCTATAGGCTCGTAGCTATGTGCACTGACCACTACACCACGGGGACGTTTAGCCTTATGGAAGATCACTTAGTATCGTTGAGTTTAGTTCACTATCGTCTAGTTTAGTTAATATAAAATGATAATCAGAACCAGAGAGATAAATAAGATATTAGCGAACGCTGTATCAACGTTGAGCTTAAGTTTAGTTTTGTACATTAGCCCGATGACTTCTTTGGTGCTGACTGACAGCTCACATATGAGAGCTGATGGCTTTGAAAAGTTACCAGACCAAATTATGTATCCCTACGCCGAACCATATGATCTGCAAAAAACATGTGTTTAGCAGCTGTCACTTCTGACAGTCAAAATTTAGGTATACCTAAATGTTGAGTGTCAGAAGTCAGCTGCGAGCTGTCAGTAAGCACCAAAGAAGCCACGGGGCTACTGTACTTGAGCGTACGAATCTGTTGTGTCAGCAGTAGATGTGAATAACAAGGCTGCTTCTCGACTGAGACATGGGTGACATTCTCACTAAGTGATTAATTATCATCTCCCGTTTTATCTACTTCTGTAGTGTAATGTAACTTTCAAGATAACCCGCTTCAGAGGGTAAATTGGTCTAAGACTATAAGGCGTCATTATCGCAATAAACTAGACTTCCAATGACAAGGATATCACGGTTCGAATCCCTTTCGAGTTTACTGAGGGTTGTTCCTTCTAAATTATTTTACACACTCTCTCTTGACACAAGTGCGGGTACACTCCCTCTAAATTTAACCTTTGTCGTCCTTAACCCATTAGTTAAATTAGTGTATAGGAGTATAACAGGTAGAATGAGGCGGTGCTTAAAAAAACCTTTCAATAGCCACGTCTGTAACCTAGTAAGACTATACAATTAATTATCATTTAATATGTAGGTTGCCCGCGCTGGTAGGCACGTGGTCTAAATGTCACTTATTTAGTCTAATTTACCGGTGAATAGAAGATCAAGGTTCAAATCCCAGATCTAAGTACTGAAGGCGTTTTCATCTCAATTGTTTCCCACTCTTCCTCCATGCATTGTGCGGGCACATTTCCTCGAAAGTTAACGTTACTCGTCCCTTTCTTATTAATGTGTCTGTACAACTCGAAACGTGGCGAAAAAAAGTAAGTGAGATGGAGGACCAACGCTTTCGTTTTGTAGGTAATTTTGACATAACTAGGCCTACTCGCTCCTTTCATTTTTAGCATCCATAGCAGATTTTTTTTCCACCGTGTCTTGCTATCTGTTGGAGCTAAACCACACTCATAGGTATGATTATTATTCTAATGGGATTGGGATGAGGAAGGAAGCATTTTAGAGGTAATCTACCCGCATTTGCGTGGAAGGAGGGTGGTAAGCCATCTAGGAAATATCACCTTCGGTAGACCCAACCAGGATTAAAACCCCGCTCTCCCTGTCATCTGAAATCCAGTCTAACACGAGAGAAACGCCTTATACCGGGGCAGTGTGTTTAAACCTGCTACTCGCATTAGAAGACACCTGAACAAGACGTAACGTTCGAATAGTCTTGTAATCTTGTTTCACGATAATAAGGAGGTTGGTGCTCGAATACCGACAGCGTGAATTGAGGAGGATATGTTTTCTTAAATTTCCTTCTCTCCTTCCACGCAAATACAGGTACATTTTCTCTAAGGTTCACCTTCCTCACACCACCCCATTTTATCCCTCCAAGAGTGTAAACATGTGGGTATTCCGGCTAGTTAGTAAAACGCGGTTCGCGTAAAGAAAAAAATCAATAAAGCTTCGGTCGGAATCAAACCAAAGTCTCCTAGACTTGTGGGGAATTGCCCTAATCTCCGAGTCATTGGGGTGCTTGGCAGGGGATGGATGTGCACCTTGCTATTTGCCTGCGAGAAAAAAGTCCTCCTATAATTTTGTTTACCATAGGCCTACGTGCAGTGACGTGTTGAGCGGTATGGCATGTGGTTCATTCTAATAAAAAATAAAACTTGTAGATCGTCCTTGACTGGAGAGCGGGTGTTAGAATAGCATCACAAGAGTCAAGGAAAGGTTGGAGGGGATGGCGGGGGGCATTCCTCACGGCGATAACAAGGACGAAAATAACAAGGAAAATATCGGTCATCGCCAGCGTTGCCAAATGTACGATCTGGGTACTACTTTTACTATAATTTCAACGCCAATATTGAGATATTTCCTAAAAAGTAATATCCTGGTGCTCTGGTAGAAGTCAACAATAATGCACTATATTATTAATATATTATTAAAATAGGTAGAGTGATCAATATTG
This sequence comes from Timema shepardi, assembly GCA_902151425.1. NCBI lineage: Eukaryota > Metazoa > Arthropoda > Insecta > Phasmatodea > Timematidae > Timema > Timema shepardi. The sequence goes on along the minus strand of CABFVX010000281.1, from coordinate 279,934 downwards.
CGGACCCAAAAGCTAGTACACGGTATACTCACTTCTTCACTACACGCCTGCTTGGATATTTTTTTATATAATAAATAGTCCTATAATTCTAGAACCGAACTAGTATCTTGATGGACAAAATACGATCTATTTGATTGTTTGCATACGGTGCTGAAGAATACAAGAGAAGATAATGTGGACAGACAAGACAGGGTGACAAATAAATAACTCATTTGAAGAACGGAAGAGAAGACTAGAGGAGATAATGTGGACAGAAAGGGTGACAAATAAATAACTCATTTGAAGAACGGAAGAGAAGACAAGAGAAGATAATGTAGACAGAAAGGGTGACAAATAAATAACTCATTTGAAGAACGGAAGAGAAGACAAGAGAAGATAATGTAGACAGAAAGGGTGATAAATAAATAACTCATTTGAAGAGTGGAAGAAAAGACTTGAGAAGATAATGTGGACAGAAATTGTGACAAATAAATAACTCATTTGAAGAACGGAAGAGAAGACAAGTAGAAGATAATGTAGACAGAAAGGGTGACAAATAAATAACTCATTTGAAGAACGGAAGAGAAGACAAGAGAAGATAATGTAGACAGACAAGACAGGGTGACAAATAAATAACTCATTTGAAGAACGGAAGAGAAGACAAGAGAAGATAATGTAGACAGAAAGGGTGACAAATAAATAACTCATTTGAAGAACGGAAGAGAAGACAAGAGAAGATAATGTAGACAGAAAGGGTGACAAATAAATAACTCATTTGAAGAGTGGAAGAAAAGACTTGAGAAGATCAGTTGGACAGAAATTGTGACAAATAAATGACTAATTTGAAGAGTGGAAGAGAAGAGAAACATTTTGGAGGTGATAGATACTTCGGTGTAAAGTAAAATGGACGGGGCACATCCTTAGGAGGAACTGTCTTCTGCACGACGTCATAGAAGGAAAGGTTGAGGGAAAGATGAGCTTAGGAAGGAGGAGTATTCAAATATTGGATAACACGAAGGAAAAAAGTAAATTCTGGGAGCTCAAAGAGGAAGCAGTGGCGGTCTAAGTTTAATGACAAAAGTCATGGACCTGACGTTAGAATATCACTAGAAAATTGGCAACCCTGGTTTTCGCAGACTTGACCACTTGCCCTCCCACAGCCAATATACACGCAATGGAGCTGCTGTGGCGTGCTTGCGGAATATAAACATTACGCACCTTGCAGTATCAATATCATTTCAACACGCGCTCAATGCAATGGCGCACCTAGACATTTATTTTGGGGATAGAGGATGTATAGGCCTACAATCTACAAACGCTTTTATTTTTCGTACTCTACGTTGTAATTTCTTTACGTGGACCGTGTATTACTACCCCTCAGTGCTAGTCGCATATTTACACTAAAGGGATAGTAGAAATTAGGAAGGTAAATGTAGTCTAGAACCACTCGCATTTGCGTGAAGAGTGGATAACTATTTAGGGAAAAACACTCGGTAAAACCGACTGGGATTAGAACCCTGATCTCCTCGTCATTGTCAGCCCAGTATATTGTGAGAGGGATGTTTTGGATCAGGGGTCGCGGAAATTATCCAATCTCGCGGCAATTTTCAGTCGATCGCGTAAAAAATAACTACAGAGTCATTAAAATTGTATATTTCTTTGAGTCTTTTAAATTAGCGATGATAGCAATTCCTTTCAAATAATATTTGAGTGTGACTAAAATAACCTTGATCGATCATAATTGGGAATGTTATAAGAAAATTAAATAATTTTCATATGTAAAATTTTATTTTATTTTATTCTATATTTTATTTCCTATACAAGTGAAGATAAAAGTATTTGAGAAAACGATTGAATTTAAAGAATAAATGTAGAATGTATATGGAGAAATTATACTTTTGTACAATTAATTGTACTGACTAGCGAAGCTTGGGAGACTGAAATTATTTTTAGTATGGATACAGACAGCCCCATAAGATATCACATTCGTTTTTTTTAAACACTTGATTTTCGTGCCCGGGTATTTTTTTAACATCTGTGAATAAACTCTACAAAAAAATCAAGCAAAAGTAGAGTGTAAAAACAATGGGAAATTTTGATAAGATCATAGGTAGGTCGATCAAGGCACAAAACAACTGCCGCCTCTGCTTTATACCTTGCGGCTACCGAGCACCACGTCTTACTACCCGTCCGGTTTATACGCTTAAGGACTAATTACGCTAATGGGTTAGGAATAGGGAAGGTTGAATTTAAAGGAGGTGAACCCGCATTTACATGGAGGGAGAGGGGAAAACCATTTAGGAATAGCCACCCCTAGTTCAACCAAGTGAGATTCGAACCTCAATCTCTCCGTCCTAAGCAATCTAGTTGAAAACGAAATTAGCGCGTTAGCAAACTACTCCACCGAGGCGGGTGTCTTAATATTCTCTATTATTATTATTATTATTATTATTATTATTATTATTATTATTATTATTACCGCGTCTTTACTACCCGTTCGGGTTATACGCACTTACGCTAATGTGTAATGGTAGGGTGATTGTGAGATGATATGAAGGACCTACAGTTTAACCACGGTGGAGGCCTGGCATTCCCCACATTCACAAGATGTCTTGTCAGAGGTGAGGGAAGGGCTTAGTAATCAGATAAATCTGTGCCGGGACCGAGGATTGAACCCCGGCCGCCAGCACAGAAGTCAGACACCTTACCCCTAGACCACCAGCTCACCCTATTCTCAATTGAGTACGGACGTGAATGGGGGTCACAAGAGTATGGGCGCAACATACCAGACAACAGCAAGGTGGGTTCTTGATAGCGTCTTTATTGGGTAAGAAGAGGAAGGAGAGTTATCTCCGAGTGCCTGCGTGTGACAGACAAGTTTCATTGGCTCTCACCTGACTACGTCACTTCCCCTCCCTCCCCTATCTGCCTGCCCACACAACAGGTGACTGGGAAACAGAAGAAACATCCGTGGACTTGTAGCAACAAGGGGGAAAAATGGCTGCACATTTTATTCTTGGTTGTTGTGGTCTTTATAAGCTACAGTGCTGACTGACAGCTCACAACTGATTTCTGACAGTCAACATTTAGGTATAGACCTACATTTTGACTATCATAAATGACAGCTGCTAAACACATGTTTTTGCAAATCATATGGTTCGGCGTAGGGATGCATAATTTGGTCTGGTAACTTTTCAAAGCTTTTAGCTGCCAGCTGTCACCTTACCCCTAGATCACCAGGTCACCCAAGTTTTGTGAGTTTGGTTATATGTAAGATGGTTATAGTGAATATACCTATTTATGCATTTAAAACAAGAGATAATGTTACATTAATATTAGAATGTAAATGGGTGGGTATGAGAAGGGATAGTAATATCGAATGCCTCTCCATTCATCTAAATGATTGCCATTTATTCGAATCTAGCTAAGAGGCCGTCCCTAAATTACGTAAAGGTTGGGGAGGGATAGTTTTTCTTACGTTTTCTTACGAAAAGGGGTGGGGGTGGAGGTCAAAATCCATCTTACGTAAGGTATGTTTTAATCAATGTTAACGGTGAGAGAAAATCTAAAAAAAAGCGACACTCTTTTGTCAAACAAACCTGAAATTTTCATTTTCATTCATTGACTAACCCTATTTTAACCTCTAGTATTTCATTGTATTATGGAAATATAAGTTATTTAACTCGCTTTATTACAATCTCTTATGTCTAAAAATTAACTAAATGCTTAAAATAATCTATATGCATAATATATATGTGGAAAATCTTATAATCTCTTACTAAGGGGGGAGGGGAGGGGATAAAAAATCACGAAGAAGAAACAAAGCCTGACGTTATTTAAAGATGGCGACTAAACGCAGTGATTCTTAACCGGGGGGCCGTGAAACTTTTTTTGGGGACCTCGAAACAATAATTTAAAATGTTATTCGCTTATTACGTAAGTCAATTATCTTAAATTTTACGTTTTGGAAGGAATAACTCGATGATCGCAAGCATGTTAATACAGTAGACTCTCAATTTTCCTGGGTAATGGAGGGGAGGGGAAGAACGGATGATAGAAAGCACAGATAGTACATATAATCCCCATCTGTTTACCATCGACATTCAAAATTTTCTGACCTTTGTTTCTACTTATTTATGTGAAAAGGGATTTTACAAAATGGTAAATATTAAAACGAAGCAGTGAAATCGACTCAGAATCGACTCCTGCATCCGGAGAGCATTAAGTAATACAATTGAAACAATAATAGACAAATTAGTGGAAAGTGTTCAACAGCAGAGGCCTCATTAAATACAATTAAGTGCGTTAATTTCTGTTTTTTATTTGTTATTATAATCAGTAAATAAAGCCACTATTTTAGAATAAATCTTAGTGACTAAAATGTTAGTATAACTAGAGGGCTGCAAAAATATTTTAAGATATTTAAGGAGCCTCTAGTAATAAAAGGTTAAGAATCACTTCTTAGGGCACGTTTGTTCTGGTGAGAGCTTCATAATAATTTATTAAAGCGTGGATTTTAAAAACTCATTGCTCATTATTTAAATTGAAAAGAATACTGTTCAGTGGTGTGTCGGGGAGTATTTGTTAAGGCAGGCAGGGCTTGATAAAACTGTGAGTTACCTGTGGTATGTTACATAGACTCTAGTATTAAGACACATAGACAATCAATTTTAATTGATACCCACCTCGTTGGGGTAGTTAGCTAACGCGCTAGTTTCGTGTTGAGCTAGACTGCCAAGGACGGGGAGATCGAGGTTTGAATCTCGATCGGGTGCGGTTTTGCCTAAATGGTTTTCCACTCTCCCTCCATGCAAATGTGGATTCACTTCCTCTATATTCAATCTTACCAATGTCTAACCTACTAGAGTAATTAGTGCTTAGGCGTGTATCCCGAACGGGTAGTAAAACACGGTGCTAAATATTATTATTATTTTAATTGATACCTGACCAATTAATGTCCTACTGGTTGTTGAGAACCAATCACAGGTGTAGTTAAAACAAACTCTGCATGCTCTGGCGACACCACATGCAACACCACTAAAACTGTGCATTTATTGGAGATATACATCGTATTTCGTAATTGATGTACGAAACTCAGAGAGTTATGTAGGGGAATTCAAAAGAAGTGGATTGATGTAAGCAACCTGTTGGCGGAAATCTTTCCTTCCCTTCCTAAAAGTGGGAGAGAAGCCACAGGGGCAGGTCGGCAACATGCATTAGTGATAATATCGAAAACATCATAAGCTCGTTACATGTGTAATGAACAAGGAATGTTTGACTGAAAGTCTGAATCACATGCACACAAAACATTTATTTACAACAGGACATGAGGATTACCATAGTTCGAAATTGTAACCAGCACATTCAATGCAACTATTTCAACGGCAAACCACGGTCGCCTGAATCCGTTCGAAAACTCCTAGCACCTTCTCATCACGAGACGCTAGAAATAACACGCGCTACCAAATCTTCTGCGATGAACACAGCACATGTCCGCCCTAACCTTGTAACACGACCTCTCTTTGTAGACGCCGCTTCATCTTAGACACATGGTTTATTTTTCTTATCTTATCTTCCTTTTTTTTAAACTTCAGGAATATTTGGTTTATAGACTATTATTAAGAAACATTTGCTTCGGTGGCCGCAAGTTCCAACGCGCTACTCTCGCAATAGATTAGACCACCGATGACAGGGAGATTGGGGTTCGATTAGGGTGCAATGAGGGAGGGTTTTTTCTAGCTGGTTTTCTAATCACTCTCCACACAAATGCAGGTGCAATCCCTATAAATTCGGCCTACCTTATCCCTAATACATTAGAGTAATTAGTACATAGGCGTATAACCCGAAGGGTTAGTAAGACGCGTTGCTAAAAAAAACTAGTAAAGAAACAAATGAATGTGAGCCTTTGTAGACCCGATATGATCATAAATCATACTTCAATTTCTTATCATCAATAAGTTGACTAAAATAATTTTAAGGTTGGCCCAATATTTGTCTCTCCCCCTACCTCCGCGCTTACTAACTACCCCTCCTCCTTTTATAACCTACTCATCTCTTAACACACTATAATATGAAGTACAATAGGCTATAGGTGCCACCTCTATTATTTAAACCCTCCAAGGCAAATCACCACTGCGGAAAATTTTCATATTTATTGTTCACTAGGATACCATTTGCATTCGCTTGTGCTACGACTATTGTCGGTTTTCTAGCGAATCATCTTAAAGTTTGCATTACAGGTAATTGTTTTATATCGCAAACATAAGTGTTTCTGGAATAAAACACAAGGTGGTAATAAGATTAAATTAAAACAACTAGAAGCCTGAAATTAAATTAATGAAACATTCAAGTGTACTCCATCTGGAGTGAAAAAGAAAGGTGAATTCTGGTCGAGTTCATTCTGACGAGAACGTCAAAAAAAGACAACTTCTTCACTGATTATTATTATTATTACCTTAACTAGTGATTACAATTAGATATTCATCGGATATAAAGGAAAAAACAATCTTCTATTTCATTCAATAGAGAAAATTTTCAAAATTAATACCAAAGCTTACCAACTAGACCAACATTGAGAATGATCGAACACCGCTGAAAGCATTCATTTCGCTAAATGTGTACGGCAAGGCGAATTTTGAATAGAAAGTTGAACAAAATCGATCGAATATATTTGCCCTCGTTTGCATATTGTGTACCCACGCACGTGCTCCACCCGACTCTCGGTTTTTTCGCAAATCTCTTTGCCCCGTGACCATCAGGCGTATTTTGATTTATACTTTTACCGGCCGGCGACTGACTTGAGCCAAGCTTTGTAATTTAATGCTCGCCGCAAGCATTACATTACAAAGCTCGTCTCAAGTCATTAGTGGCTTGATCAGCTCCTAGTACAGATGGTACACGGAAAATTTTACCTGTATTTTTTTTTCCGGAAAATTTTTCAAAGCGGAAAATGTTCAATCATTATTTTTGTAAAATAATTTAAACTGTATTAAATGGCACTTTAATGTAATCGAGATATGGATAAACCAAATGTCAACGTTTATACTTAAGATTAATTTCTCCTAACGAACTCCGGTGGCCGCATGGTCTAACGCGCTACTCTCGCAATAGAATAGACTGCCGATGACAGGGAGATTGGTGTTTCATAACAGTCGGCTGCACTGAGAGTGGTTTTTCCTAAATAGTTTTCCACTCTCACGGGGGCAATTTATCTAAATCCAACCTTCCTTAACCTTAACACATAAGGGTAATTAGTACATAGGCGTAAAACCCGAAAGGATATTAAGACGCGTTGCTAAAAAGAAAGTAGTAAAGAAACAAATGAATGTAGGCCTTTGTAGACCCATTATGTTCATAACTCATACTCCAATTATGTGTCATCAATAAGTTAATTAAAATAATGTTAAGTTTGGTCTGACATTTGTCTCCCTCTCCCCTATTCTCCTTGCTTCCTAGCTACCCCTCCCCCCTTCTCTAGCCCCGTCCCCCTTTATGATAACCCACTATTCTCTTCAAACACTATATTTTGAAGTATAATAAATAGGCTCTGGGTGCCACCTCTACTATTTAAACCCTCCACCTCAAGCTGCCACTGCGGAAAAAATTCCTATTAAAAACTTCCCGGAAAATGTTCACCTCTAGCTCCGAGAGCACTCCGAAAGAGCACCGTTTCCTGCAGCATGTACTCTTAAACCAGGCATTATCTATCAAAAGTGAGTACAGCAAATCACACGGCTTTACGTATAAACATTTTAAACTGGTTTCAAACTATCTAAAAAGAGTTCCTTCCTGTCTAAATCGGACTGTAGGTACAGCAGCTTATTTTTGTACCCTAACTGGATGCCCCTTTGTATTCCAGGTTGAGAGAGAGAGATTTCATTGTAATGAGAGCGTAATTGACACAGGGGTGGGAAGGGGGTGGAGGTGAGGTTGACAGTTGAACTGACGGGTCACGCGTCTGGTTTAGAGGGGTAATTGGGGGAGCGGGGGCAAAGAGGTGGTATGTCACACCTTCCATCACTCGTCACAAGGGGGGAAGGGGGTGGAGATACAGGAATACGCAGGGGAAAGGGTTGAGAGACCTTGTTAAGTCATAGAACGGGAGAAATTTTACTTCAAGTAGAACTACAAGTATAGATACAAAATTGAAAAAAAATATCAGTTTTTTAAATTTCTAATAAAAAAATAGGAAATGTTGTCCAATATTTTAAAATGGGAGTGCAATATAGCTATTTCAAGTTTTAAGATTTTCACTTAAGTTGAATCTATTTCAAGGACTTGAATTTCAAAAACGTTATCAAAATAAGATTAGGGTATAGGTCCAATTTCAGAGAAAGAGCCTTATCAAACAGCTAGAAATGTTAGTAGATCTATTTCACGTTTTCATACATCAGATCATGCTATCTGCAGCAATCACTTTAGATCTATAAATATTATATTATTATTATTATTATTAGTAGTAGTAGTAGTAGTAGTAGTAGTAGTAGTAGTACCACGTCTTATTACCCATTCGGGTTATACACACTTACGCTAATGTATAATGGTAGGGTGATTGTGAGATGAAATGTAGACCCTACAGTTTAACGTGGAATCCGAACCATGGGTGAGGCCTGGAATTCCACACATTCACAAGTTGTGATTAATACATGTCTTGTCAGAGGTGAAGGAAGGGTTTGGTAATCATATAAATCTATACCGGGATAGAGGATTGAACCCCGGACCCCAGCACAGAAGTCTGACACCTTACCCTCGACCACCAGGTCACCATCTATATTATTAATACTTATAAAATAAAACTAATCAAATTGTTAAATACCAGCAACGTTGACCGTAAAAAATATGTTTGTATTTTATAAAAGGCTCTTCCTATGAGAATTGAACTGTACCTTAAGTATTTTTTAAAAGTTTTATGCTTTCTAGGATGTGCCACTGTACAGCACATTGGCTACTTAAATGTAGAAAGTATAATAAATAACCTCTTAGCTGACACGGAAGAGAACAAACTTTTTTTCCGCATCTCACCAAACAACCCGGCTGTTCTCATGGAAATATTTGGCGGTGACCCGGTGCTTCTATTGTTATTCCTTTTAAAATGAAAAATAATAGGCGACAGTTATTTTATTACTTCATATAGTTCTTGTTAAATAGTTTCACTGTGCATGATTTTCAATCGATGTGTACACTAGATACGATGGTGTTTCTATCACCATGTAAGGTCGATTGGTAGCTCTTTACTTGGAAGATTTTGTATGAGGTCATATATTACTGAATAGCTAATCATAGTCTGCTGATGACAGGGAGGTTGAAGTTCGAATCCTGGTCGTGTGTACTGAGGGTGGTTTTCCCTAAATGACTTTCTACTCTCCCTCCACGAAAATGCTGATATAATTCCTCTTAATTCCACCTTACTTATCCCTCTGCCTCATTAGAGTAATTATTACATATGCGTACAACCTGAACAGGTAGTAAGAATCGGTGCTAAGAAAAAATTAATCATGATATTTAGGCAAATAATAAAACTTCACGAAATTCAGTTTGAAGTCAAGATAAGATAGCCCATGTAAAAAAATCATCATGTTCTATTTTCTCGGCGTGTTTTACAGTTATTGCAATGAAACAATAATAATGTCTTTAAAATTGGTTATCATATTAATTATACCAATAAATAATATATTCTATTATTTGAATGCATGAAAAGTGGACTCAGTGAAATTTTTGCTCAAAAGGAATGTTGTGAAATTTGGGCTCAACCGGCTCGGCTTTCCTAAATACCTGTAAGACCGTGGTCAAATAGCGCACCTGCTTATAACTCACCACTGAGAGCAATGCCCCCAATTTCCAAACTCACCTCTTTGCCACCAACTATTTGTTTCATTTCATTTCCGCTATGACTTTTGTAGGATGCACTGTGGAGTTTCTTATAACGACCAAAGGCTAACCTAACCTAACCTGACCGGAACACCCGATATATTAAAACGCTAACTTGTAAATACCTTTGATCAAATGGAAGCTTTGAGCGGATATTTCACCTCCATCATTTACTAATGTTTTGTTTGGAGGGTCTAATTTTTCTTGGAAGTATGAACGGATATTTCGCTGAGCGGAACCTTTGTGACACCTATTATTTGTATTTTTTTTTTGATCTGTCCACAGCTTAGGTTATTTAGGTAAAACGTCTTCGTCGAACCTCACATCCACATAGTTCGATAACAAAAATGGTTTTGTTTTAGATTAAATCATTGATGAATTTGGACAACCATTGGGGTGAGGGAGTAAGAGTAATATAATATATAGAAAATCCGAAGAGGGCAATGTCAAAAGGAGATTTTTTTTAGCACTTCATCTTACTACCAGCTCGGGTAATAGGCTTATGTACTTATAACGTTAATGGTTTTAGGGATGAAGAAGATTATATTAATAGGGAGTGTAACCACATTTGCATGTAGGGAGAGTGGAAAGCCATTTTGGGAAAACCAGCCTAAGTACTCCCAACAGAGATTTAACTCAAGCCCTGGTATACCTGTCATCAGCAATCTAGTCTATTGCAAGAGTAGCGCCTTAGACCATGTGGCTCTCGAAGTGGGTGACAAGAATCTTAGCATAGGTAAACTATTCGTTGCCGAGCCATTTTAATAGGGAAAGATAGCGCTCATGTTTGGCGAGTTTTCCCTTTAGTTTGTTTCCTAATATATGACTATCCATCTCTTTATTATATCTTTCTCATTCCTACTCTACATTACTATACTATATTAGTGTATATATCTGCCTATAACAGACTGGTAGTAAGACGCAGAGCAAGTGGGAAACAATGAGAAAAATTTTGTAGTGTGTTAAAAACTATAAATACCATAAAGGCCTGAAAAAAAAGTGAATCCTAGGCTCATATACTATAATCAAAATGTCCACCCTTAGCTTAAGAAAATGTAAGACCTCTTTTAAAAGTTTATAGAACACTTTCAACAAGCTTCTTTTTCTATCTCTCCAAAGCACACACATGTGCTCTCTCTCTTTCTCACACACACAAACACACACACACACACATACACCTGAAGATATTGTCTACACAGTACACTTACAATGTACTATTGTATAGAAATTTACCAAATTAAATTATGCAAGTAACACAAACTATGGTCATTCTTCTCCCCATGTAGCAGATATGTCTGAGCTGACTCTCCTACCTTTGATCGAAATTTTCCCCAGTGGCGTTGGGGGGCAAAGCGACAAAGTTTCTTGTTAATAACTACAGTATGCCCCTATGATGACAGACTGAAGATCTGTGCACAGTGCTTATCTGTGAAGCCATTCTCAAATCATCAAAAGTGGCCTTTTCAAGGCAGTTTTTTATCCCAATATTATTTAATATTTCAACAATATTCAGTATTAGGAACTTCTATTGACTCTTTATCTCCATTAATATTCAATCAGAAATGATTCACGTGCAATAGTGTTAGTGTAAATTTACGATTTCTAGCAGATTGTATCTTAGAGTTGATTGGCATGTGATGCACGCTCTTAATTATTGTTTTAAATATTAAAACTAAAAAGTTAAACGATAATAATGTATATTATAAGAATGGGACAATCCTTATAACTTGTAACTAATGGTATGTGTTTTCGAGGGTATTCTCTTTCTTGAAAATAAAAATATTAACTGCAGGTTATTTTTTCCGCCCAATTTCCAATATTTCTAGAGCATGTCGACCGAGATTTAAAAACGACCACCCACAGGTGCACGTGTGGGCTCAATTGCGATAGTTGTAAGAAAAAAAATACCCACGCTCTTGTAGCCGTTCTCTAAATGGACGTATATGGCCTTCAAGTATGTCGTGGCTTACAAATACTTTTTATTTATGATGGGAGGGAATTTATTTAGCAACGGACGTGGGTTGAGTGCTTGTGTTATTTTGTTTGGTTGTTTCGTCACCAACGACGCCTTCTTTCTTTTATTATTATGGCAAGGACTTCGTGCCCTATGTTTATTTTTACTAGTGACACCCACTTCCAGCTGCTAGAAGTGTTGGGTGCTCTTGAAACACAACCGCAGTCGGATTGACATAGAAGTGTTTCCCAAACTGGGGTGCTTGTACTTAGAGGGGCACGTGATGTATCACTGAGCTTTATCAAGCATATAATAANAAACAAAAAAAAATCCCCCCCCCCCCCCACATATTATAATAAATAGATCTTTGCAATTTTTCACTTGATTTCGTGGACCTTTTTAAGACTCTTTTCTTCTGTCACCACTTTGTTTAGTTTAACTTAGCTGTTTATCGCTATATTGTTTATTAAAATTTGGAACGACTGTTTGTTCTTTACAAAATAACTGGCCCCGTAGTCAGTGCACTAGGTAACAAACCTAGGGGTCCCGGGTTAAATTCCCGGATGGTAGCCTACCTTCAGCAATTTTTCCCTAAAGGGGAATTACCTCAACGGTCACAAGGGTTTTGTTGATTAGGCTTAAATTAGGTTTAAGTGTTTCCACACCCTCATATTCACTATCACCATCATCTCATCACATCGGGACATGGAAAGGATGTGTGATTAGCACATTCAGCCGTTCTTTGTACATCGGTAATGAATAATTTTTCCACAAACTGGGCTACGTATGTTGTAGCCCAGACACGCAATATTATTAATTTACAAGATAGAAGTTATTATTATTAGCACCGCGTCTTACTACCCGTTCGGGTTATACGCACTTACGCTAATGTGTAATGGTAGGGTGATTGTGAGATGAAATGGAGGACCTACAGTTTAACGTGGAATCCGAACCACGGTGGAGGCCTGGCATTCCCCACATTCACAAGATGTCTTGTCAGAGGTGAAGGAAGGGTTTGGTAATCAGATAAATCTGTGCCGGGACCGAGGATTGAACCCCGGCCACCAGCACAGAAGTCTGACACCTTACTCCTAGACCGCCAGGTCAAAGATAGAAGGGACTTGGTTATATACATATGAATTAAATGGAAGAAGTTGACTATGGCTCCAAAGGGATACTTGACTGCCATAGAAACATCCATTTAGAGAAAAGACCACTATTGATAGATCAGCTAACCAAAACTAACATCTATCAAAAATGGACCTCTGAGAAACACGTGGCCTGCTTTAATACTACTTGGAAGTATAACAAGTTTATGTCTTAAGTTTTAAGGTGATTGGCTCATTTCATTTGGTCCGGCAATGCAGAGTTATGAGAACAAACAGTTACCTTCAAGAATTCTTATTGTTTTGCAATTTTATTTTCGGAAACGGTTTGTTCAAGAGTAGAAGCATGTTAATTAAGTTATACTTTTCATACATATACATCCTCTATTATTTTAACAGTGATCAAATATCGATAAAATTGACATTTTTCAATAGATAACTGCCGGTGTCATAACAAAAAATAAGAAAATGTAAAAATTAAAAAAATAAAACATCGATACATTATCTTAGACGAGGTGTTAAAAATATTAACATACAAATTTCACTCATTCTCGAGAAAACTGTCACCTCCAAACGTATGAATTTTCTTCAAGACCTGTCCGGTAGTTAGCGCCATCTATGGTTTCCGTGATCCATCTGCTCTTGTTGGCGCGGAAGGATACAGGGCCAAGGGCCTTAAGAGAACTAAAGGCCACTACATACGTACAGGTATATTTGTGAGTTTTACTTGTACAGGCGCGCCTGTCCGGTATAACTGAACACGTGGATGATATAACTGTACAGTTATGTGTTTCATTCTTTCTTTATAAACTCATTGTTGTAAGAAATTATGGCAGAGTGTCGTGGTAGCCCCCGAGAATGCATAGAAGAATTTGTAGAAATTTACGAAGGTGAACAATGTCTGTAGAAAATTAAATCAAAAGTCTACCATGACCGGCCCTAAAAATGAAGCTGCATATTTTAAATTGGTGGAAAAATTAAAATAGATCAATCCTGCTGACAACAAAGAAAGGGCTGTAAAGAAAATCAACAACAAACTGTGAGCTGAAGAACAGAAACTGTATTGTCTGGATGCGCTAACACATCCGGTTTAACTGCACAGGTAGGTGTGTAGTGGCCTTTATTAAAGTGATACAACTATATACCCTTGGTTCAACAGACGTTTTTTCGAATGGAGATGAAAATAATGTATTTTGAGAGTACAAATCTACTTTAATATAATCTTATTCAGAGCCATGTTTCCTGCAGAAGTCCATTTTTAAGCCTCTAGAATAAATATAGTGACTTTTAGTAACTGCTAATCTACCTTAGTATTATCAAAGATTATTTTGATGATGGCTCAACAATGGCACAACCCAATTTTTATAATAAGGGTAGGCCTATTCATTTTCTGACAGAAAAGTTATTACATCTTCTTTAACAATTTAATACCACAAGACATGTGCTATGCAGCTGTCACCTCTGATAGATGATCAATCCCTATAAAATAGCTATATTAAAATTAAAAAATGTTATTTAATTTGGCTGCAAAACACATATTTGTAGGGTTGTTTTTATGGAATTTTAATCAACACTAGCTTGTGGGAAAACAAAGTTTCGAGTATTTAAAACGTCTTGGGTAACCTAGATGTTACCAATTTGATTTTACTTCACAAAAGCTACAAACCTAAACAATGCCGAGTAATTAAAAAACAACAACTACTAAACATTTGCCCACTGGATGTATTTCAAACCCCTATAATAACTAGCCTTGCACTTTAAATATTGTTGAAATTTATAAAATGTTATGTTTATCTTGTACTAGTGATTGAAACAAACATTTACTAAGCTATATGGTTGTCAAAATATAGCAACCAATTACTTATAATTTGATATACTAAAATTAAGCAACCCACCTCACATTTATTACTAAATTTACTGTATTTTTCAGCTATTTCTCTTAAATATTAGGTGATCTGGCGGTCTAGGGGTAAGGTGTCAGACTTCTGTGCTGGCGGCTAGGGTTCAATCCTCGGTCCCGGCACAGACTTATCTAATTACCAAACCCTTCCTTCACCTCTGACAAGACATCTTGTGAATGTGAGGAATTGCCAGGCCTCCACCGTGGTTCGGATTCCACGTTAAACTGTAGGTCCTCCATTTCATCTCACAATCACCCTACCATTACAGATTAGCATAAGTTCGTATAACCCGAACGGGTAGTAAGACGCGGTGCTAATAATAATAATCTTAAATATTGACTTGGATACTTGGGCTCGAATCTCGGTCGGGTGGTTTTCCCTATATTATTTCTCATTCTCCCTATAAGAAAATGTTAGTACATTTCCTCTAAAGATATACATGTTTAATCCCTATCCCATTAATGTAATTGTATAAACCAAACAGAGCTATTGACTGCAGTGTGCTAAAGAATCGAATTCTTCAGTAGTGATATGAATCATGGTACCAGCCGGCAAACAGCACGGTAAAACAATTGAAAAGTGATGCTGGATAAGAGACGATGACTCAGTGATATAGCATTGTTGTGCAAAGCTAAAAGTCCCTCATTTGATTCTCTTGTAGAGATTTTCATTTGTCACTTAATTTAAGATTTTAGTTTTTTAAGTTTACATATTTTATATTATGGCTGTTTAACGGCTTAAACAATGGATCTAGAATGCAAAAGGTAATTTGAAGAAATTCCCCTGCATTAACGTAGAGAAAAACTAGTACGTCCGGTCAAGATTCGAACCCCAAAATCCTCGTAAATGACAAACCAGAATGGTCCAGTTTTACATTTGGTCAGCAGTGGTAATTCAGGTGGGTTCTTATAAAATTATTTTGTTTTGATAATTTGTAGATAAGAAAGATTTGAGTTCTTCAACGTGGTTATAGTTTGGTGCATTGCGAAGTGTACTACTCCGTATCTAACAGTCAATTTTTGTTAATATAAAAAATGAGATCGTTTTAACTTAAACTTGATTTTGACTTTCATTGCTTCATATTCTAATAAAAACATTCATTAAAATAGCAATTATATAATTCTTGTTAGTATTCATATTTAATAGTATAACTATTATATTAAATAAAATAACTCATTCTCCATAGTAAATAGAATTGAGTGTTTGATGCAAAGCAATGCACTTTGCTATGCAATAAGCTATAGCATATTGTAGCTATACTCTTTATCTATTATAATTATCAAATTTACACTCTCATTTACTAAAAGTTACAATAGTTTTTTTTAATTAATTAAATATTTAATATTTCTTAAGAGTTTCCATTATTTTTTAAAGAGGTAAAAGTTTGTTCATTAGCCAACTAAATAAATGTGAAATATTTCATCATCAAAGTGAAGTTTTAAAACTATTTGAAAAAAACAAAACATAATCATAAACGATATACGAGTTTTTTATTTGTATCGTAAAAGATAGATAAGAGTAACAAAAAGGAAACACCATGCGCATATTAATTATACATACTTGGCGAAAGAGCACAAACACTCTAAAGAGAAAATGAACATTCTTATTAATCACATTAAGCGTATCAAATCACCAGACGTGTTATATATTGTAATGGTATCTGGCAATAACTACTCACTAACGAACCGGATAAAATAGCTTTTACACATTTACGCCATTTTGGCTAACACCTCCTTCAACAGTATACATCCAGGACTACTTTTCAGAAAAAAAGAACTTGGACCCTTTAACTAAATGCTTATTATCCATCCCAAATTAATTTAACTTTTAATTCTTTCAGTCATGGAAGGCTATGATGGGATAGTTTATAATTCATAACATAACGTAAACGATGATTTAAACTCTAAAATAAAATGTGTTTTATTGTAGAGCCATTTATACATTTTTATTGATTATTCAGTAGTTTTTTTATGACGTTGTGCTTAACATTATTTTAATCATGTATGAAAGTTTGCTTAGTGTTAAGTTAATGAAAGATTTTTAAGTGTGTTTTAAAAAAAGGTAATAAGAATATTAAAAAGTAATGATAAATATACAATATACGGGTTTGCTAAAGGAAATAACAAGAAGAAAAGTTCTAGTTTAGAGATGAAATCTGTTCAGTAAATTCTAAGTATAATGGCGGAACGGTATCCAGTGAAGTAGGTATGTTGAGTAATTATTTAATAGCCCAAGACCAGAAAATTCTTAAAATCGATACGTCATCTGATATGATGCATTTAATGGGATGAATAACTCCGTTTGATAATATTTTTTTGGTCATAAAACATTAAAAAAAGGACGTTTGTGCTCTTTTACTCAAAATAGTTCTAAGTATAACAGTTTTAAGAAAACTTTTTTTTTGTGCATGCATATGTTTTGTTTACTTTATATCTAATTATATAATGATTAGTAAGTAAATGTTGACACATAATGTTTCAGGTACATTTGCACAGCGATCGTTCACATTCCCGAATTTTTTTTACCACATTGCAATCCTTTTTAAAAACAAAAATTATCGATAGATGTTGGCTTTAAATAAAATAAATGTGGGTTTACAGAACATTTTTAAATAGTAAAATATATGATTATGCTTCAATTTACGAAATATACAAACCGAAGTCTACAACAGTATATAATAACCAAACACATTAAAATACTAAATGGATCATTGTCATAAAACTCAGCTGTACATGCTAATAATATACACTCCCAACGTAACATTAAATAAATATTAATAAAAACTTGGAGGTAATTAAAATACGTATTAATGTAAAAACTTAATGGAATGCACTAGCAATTTTTTTTTGTTTTGAGTTTTCAATGAACCGGTTGAATATAAACTGTGTTCAACAAAAACATAAAAACGCAAGCAGAAATTATAGTAATATTAAAAAATTAGAAAATATATTGTCTAGCTTTTGACAATGCCTTAATTAAAACACACTTTCTTATAAATCATCGCGATGCTTGTATTACAAAAAACTATCTTGAATAGGCTCACCAAGTTTACTATCTTCTGATTATTTAATTTAGTAAACCACATGGTACGTTAAGACAATCAGCTTACATCGTAATAGGATTGCATGACTACAGTAGCCCCATGGCTTCTTTGGTGCTGACTGACAGCTCACAACTGACAGCTGATGACTTTAAAAAGTTACAAGACCAAATTATGTATCCCTACAACGAACCATATGATCTGCAAAAACATGTGTTTAGCAGCTGTCACTTCTTAGTCAAAATTTAGGTATATACCTAAATGTTGACTGTCAGAAGTCAGCTGTGAGCTGTCAATCAGCCCCAAAGAAGCCATGGGGCTACTATACAAGATAGGAGAGAGGTGAAATATCTCATATTGGATACTTCTTATTGGCAGGCAAGCAGTTTATGACGTCAAAAGAAGTGTATACATGCTCACAAAGGGTGAATCCATTTGAAATATATTGAAGATGGGAGCCTTTATAATAAAATTATATTTTTTTAGCTAACAAATAGGTTTAAAAAGTCTTATCTTTTATATAAAAAACTATTTAATTTGAATTAGCACCGATTGGAGTTCAACTTCCAAGTGGGATCTTTGGGGTAGATTATTTCATGGTGTGATTCACCATCTCCTATCCACGTAATCGGTGGTGTTTTTCTTTAAAATTCACCTTCCTCATTCTTTCCCTTTATGTTAGAGTATTTTTTGGATAATTCGAAGTCATTAACTTATTTAAATAATATCTTCACACCTGAACTGGTGAACAAGAGCTGGCCAAGGCATAAGTGTCATCTAGTTATTTTTGCCTTTCACCGGATGGGATTCGAATCCCAAATGGGTGCACCAAGTTGTTTGTTTTCCAAACAGTCTCCAATTATTTTTTTCTCTCTTTCTCTCTCTAAGTATATATACAATAAAATATGGGTGCACTTTCTTTAACTTCTAGCTCCTACCTCAATCTTCCCCCACGGATGTAAATGCGAATATCCTGGACGGGTAGTATACGTGGAGTAAACCAAAAAAAACACTATAGTTTAAGCGTAAAAAAATGCATTTACAATTTTACCAAATAATTTAAAAGTTTCTGTAATATTTTAAAGTATGATATTCAGATTTAATCAAATGTTTTATCGGGGGAAAAATTGTATTCGAAAAAAAGTTTTGATCCATATTTAATATTTTATTTCCTCAAAAGTCAAACTCTAAATTTGAAGGGAGTTTTTTTTCCCGATATTGTATTAATATTTTCGCTATTGAAACATGCTTAAAACATGAAAAACTATTTCCACAAGGTGCTTTAGTAATTTTTTTTATAACTTATTAAAATTTCCTCAAATATATTTTAAATAGGACTCATAAGAATGTCAATACTAACCAATTTTTCACACTTGTGCTATGCGTTGTACTACTTCAAGCTACCCGGATTAACTTATACAAACAACCTGAAGGTGAGTTTTAAGGGAATGCACCAAATACAAAAGACAGATTTCAACTCCGGCCTCTCTAGTCAAAATAAATTATAAAAGCGTTACTAACACAAACGATGATTTATTAGAGATGCGACAAAAAATTAGAAATTTAACTATAGTTAGCAAGAGTTTTCCAAGTCTAAAAAATATGCAAAAATATCGAAATTAATAATAATGTATCATGTACAGTACAATACAATATATATATATATTTTAGCTAATTCTCACAATTCCACTGTAAAATTTAGTTCTTTATTGTAATAAATATATTAATTTTTTTGTCATTGCAGTCTGATAAGAGTAAGTAATTAAGATCATCCCATGTAAATTTATATTTAATAATTTCTATCTGCCATCTCTCAAGCCCAACTATTGTATTCCATAATTTATATTTATCAACGGGGTGTGGGGGGTGGGGATGTTCAAAAAATGTCAAGTAACTCGTGACCCTAAGCTAAATTACGTTTTTAAAAAAGAATTATTGATGTGTATTTTGCATTTTATGCCAAGGTTACAGTAAATAACCATCCATATTTCTTTTAATCTAGATTCAGAAGAACAATATTTAAGAAACTTGATAGTGGACTGACTCAAAAGTGTTAAAATTTGTGTTAGATCATCAACGGTTCCAACCTAAACAAGCTAGATTTTCCCAAAACTTTTTTCCCCCTACAAGTTAGTATAAAAGTCTATGTAGAAGCTATCTTGATTCTTTTTATTTAATGTAATAGCCATATAACATGGAATACTAAATGTAACTGTACACTTTTACTTCGTAAAGAAAACAATAATCAATTACGAAGTCGCAAGCAGCTATAATTTTTTTGGAAGGCATACTCGGTTAATTTTACGACACTGTGATCAACATGTTTTTTAATCCAGACTAACTTCCACCCTCTTAATTGATTTACATATTTGTAATTTGCTAACATTGGTTACGGTATTAATATTATTGATGCACATATCAAAATATAAAATGTATTACTATTTTAAAATAAAATTGCTGATTTAGATTCGAAAATATTGACGAAATCTTAATATATCATAAGAAAAACAAGTCAAATCAACGTTTAAATGAAAGTTAAGAGATTAACCTTTTGTAAAGCTAATTTAATTTTTTTCCTAACATCAATTGCGAGGGCATATTAAATACAAATTTTAAAATTATACATAAATTCATCTTAAAATTAAGGAGGTATGGAAGAGAACGCGTGCTAGGTTCCTGTTTTTGTGGTTTTTAAAACAAATGACCTTATTTAGCCATAAACAAATTGTTGCTTCAATAATTTTCTACTTAAAGTCAAATATTTCTTGAATATTTGTTATGAGCATCGCGGTATTTGTCCAGAAACTTTTTAAATTTAAACAAAAAGTCCTGATCAATTAATGCAGTACGCATGTTAAATATTGAAGAAACCGATGAATTACTTTGATCTAGAAAATCTGTAAACTAAATTTATCCGCTGAAGCATTAGGCCTAAATTGTTCTGGCGACAGAACCTTTTTGCTATAAAAACGGAAAAAAAGGGAATATTAACTCGTGGCTTGAACGTATTTAAATCGTCAAAATTATTCGAGTTTGCCTTACTACTTTCAGAACTTTACTAAAGTAATTACTTAGAAATAATTAAAGGTAACAGTAGTTGGTAGGAGAAATTTCCATTATAAAAAAAAATCGTTAAACCTCACTAGTCCAAATATAACAAATGGTCCCATTAAAACTGAAAATATACTACTTACCAGTTTAAATAAAACTAATAGTCTAGTTTTAATTTATTAACCCTTGACGTAGCCATCAGTAAATTTATTCCCTTGGAATGGTAAAAAAAAAAGAGTGAATTTTACCCTCTGGCATGTAATGTTTTTTAAGTCAAATAAAATACACAGCTCATGAAGATGATGCCGTGGCTATGAATTCACATATTTTCCAATCATTATGCTGTATAAAACAGCGTCTTTCCAGGGACCTAAATATTGAAAAGTAGATTGTTAATGTGTACTTTCAGAGGGTTATTAATTTTTAAAAGGCTATTATTTCCGAATTTTCCAAAACAAGACACTTCAATTATTTTTTTTAATGTACCTATGAAATAATTTTCATCTTAGAGTAACTTGAATACAACAAAATAGTTTTTCGATATGCATTTCATCAGACTACAAATACATATATCTCCTTGCAGAACATGTTATGAAATTATCTTCTACCATTGGGATCAAAACGCTAAGTTTTCAATGTATTAACCTAACATTAGACCATAGTTTGAAACATTTTCACAAGCAATATCTCTTTACTGAATAATAATAATAATTTTTTCTCCGTCATTAACTTCATATCTAGCTCAATAAAAATAATAGACAAGTTTCTCTGCGATTAAAAGCCAACTCTTGCAAAAGTTTGGTTCCTTTGTCGTGCACAGAAGCATCTCTTTTCAACTACTTTAGTTAAGGAGGGAGAAAACAAGTGGGTGAACCCATTACTCGAAACGTTTTGAGAGAAGCCCAAAAGTTCGTTCAAGGTCCTTCATCTGCACTCCACACGATACTTGAACTTTGCTGATGACGTTTTTGAGGTTGAAACTGCTGCTAATTTTAGCTCGCATTTACGTCAATGGGTTCACAACTAGTATAAAAAAACACGGTACGACGAGAGCTATAATATAGTCAAGTCACTTTTTCTGGTGAAAGACTGAAGTAGACATACTTATTACGAATGTTGAAAATGTTTTCAGTCTACTTCAGATGATCCTATTAAAATGTACGATACATCACGGGGTGCATAGACCTCTTTGTCACACTTTGTGGGGCTCTCACGTCCAATTAGGACGGCCCCGCTGGCGTCATAGGTAAAACTCCGGAGAACTCGGGTTGCTGGGACCAGAGGAGGTCACGCCGTCGGGTCCACCCCCTCTCAACCGGAGGTCACACCTCTGTTTGTAGTGGTCCAACTCCTGGGTGACCCTCGACAGCTCCAGTTTTACCCTGTGAAGCTCCGCCTGCAGACTCCTGTTGGTCATCTCCAGATCGTGCCGTTGCTGTAGTCGCTTGCTCCTGCAGTTTTGAGCGTACCCTCTATTTTTCAACGTGCGTCTCTTCTGCTTGAGGCGCACCACCTCCTCTCTCGGGAACCCGTGCAGCTTCTTGTTGAGCTCCCGCACGGATAAGGACATGAGGGCCTCATCGTTGAGAATGTCCTCCATGGTGTATTGGTGGGAGAGAATATGTCCACCACTACCACCACCACCCCCACTGCCGGTCCCTGAAGAGCCGCCGCTCATGGGTGACATGACTGAACTACTGTCACAGCTCATAGGTCTGGAGAGTCCACCCACCATCATTGGGGTCCCTCTGGGGCTCATGGGACCCAAGTCATCATGCATGTAGTCCCCGACTTGGTGGATCTTCCTGCAGCCCATGCCATTAGATATCACCGTGGTGTGTGGTCCCCACACATCACCTGGTTCTCCACCGCAGTTGGGCCTCAAGTCTAGAGGTTCCTGCCCCCCTTGCATACCTCCTTGGGGCCCATACCTCAAGGAGTTGGTGAGCCAGCTCATGTCACAGTCCATGAGCGCCGAGGGTTTTCCTCCCAAGGCAATATGCGGGTGTTGTTGGGGTTGATTGGGGTCCATGTAGTGAGGGGGTTGCGGGCTGGTGGGCATGTGCGGAGAGTTGCTGATGGGAGGTGTGTCTGGAGGGGTTCCGGGGTGCGGAGGAGGTCCGATGAAGGTCACCAGGCTGGCGGTGCCCCCTGCGGTCTTCATCAGCACCCCTGGGTGCATCTGGTAATGCTGATGAGTGTTGGTGTCCTCCCCCGGGGGTGTAAGAAGATGCTGGGGTGGCTGGTGGTGCGTCAACAAGTGTCCGCCACCAGGGAGCATCAGAGACGGTAGACGCTGATGTTGGGGAGACGACTCCCGGACATTGTTGTTCTCGATGTCTGAGGCAGCCTGCTCCCTCTTGACAGAATCCTCTAGGTGGTCCAGGACGAACTCCTGGACGTATTCGTCCGCCAGGTGATTATCGTCCGCCTCCATTGTCCCACTTGGATTTCACACGCGGACAGCTACAAACTGTCAGTTTCAAGCCCGGGTGATAAGTCACGGTCACATAGGATGATCTAGTACAATCATCGCTTACAATAAAATAACACTTCCCTAAGAGCCCTACATACTAGTTTCGACAGTTTTGAGCCACTCACTCGCTATACGTTCAGTTAAACACACACACACACACAAAATCACTCTGAGCAATCACGAGACAAAAAAAGTTTCAAACACTTTGTTTTGGTGCAAAAAAAAATCCTGCAGATAGTAGCGATAGTATTAATAATCCTCAGTCAACAACAATTAGGTGAAGCACTAATTATTCAACACCGAACCACACTCGAGGTGACAATAATCCCAACACACTATAAGCTAGAAGTTGTTGAGAATAGAACAGACGCCTGTACCGGTCCGGACGTCGCTAGTACCGCCACCGGACGAACCACACCGCGCGAAGTTCGAGCAAAGAATCTAGAGCGCCGGTCACAACACTCGCGGTTTAGAGGGCGCGTCGCTCGTCGGGAGGGGGCGTACGCGGAGTTAGCCCCGCCTAGAAGAGGTTGTCGGGATTGGCGGGTGGTGGAAGCTCCGCCTAAATTAACTCTTCACCCATTCAGTCGCTTCAGAACCGCAGTACTGAGTATTGAGTACAGAAACTCACAGAGTAGTACACCTGACCGACCAGACTATACTTCAAATCAAACATCACAAAAATCTGATTCAGTGGTCGAGTAGGCAAAGTCTCCACTATCGTAAAAGAATGAACTGCTTTGGTCCAGGCTCGAATTCCGGTCGGGTATACTGAGTAGGTATCTTTCCCGAAATTATTTTTCGACTCTCATTCCACGCAAGTGCGGGTACACTTTCTCTCAATTCAACCTCCCTCAGGGCTAACACATTAGAGTATTAAGTTAATATTGTTTTCATCCTAACGTGTAGTAAGAATCAGTGGCACAAAAAAAAATTAAGCACAAGACTCATTGCGGGGCTTGAATAAATTTCTTTAAAATCTAAAATTAAATTAAATGTTTTAGATTTTAATAATTTCTTAGCTCACCTACTGATTATTAATACTAATCCAATGGTTAAAATGGTCTTCAGGTTTAGGAGTTCTTGGTCTGGACTCCACGTGATTCTTAAGAGTTGAATACAATTTCTAGCAGATATAACTCGAATAACGTTTAATAAAATTGTATCCTCGGTCCCGGCACAGATTTATCTGATTACCAAACCCTTCATTCACCTCTGACAAGACGTGTATTAATCACAACTTGTGATTGTGGGGAATGCCAGGCCTCCACCGTGGTTCGGATTCCACGTTAAATTGTAGGTCCTTCATTTCATCTCACAATCACCCTACCATTACACATTTGCGTAAGTGCGTACAACCCGAACGGGTAGTAAGACGCGGTGCTAATAATAATAATAATAATTTAAACTGCTTTAAGATTAGTTCGATGTTAAAAAAAACATTACATCTTCTATTGGGGACTTCACAGCGCGCACCCTCCCACCGTTCTCCTCGGATTCAATTATATTTACGGCCCTTTATACAGCTGGTTTGTCTTGTTCCTTAAGGCAGGGTGGACACGGGAATCAAACCCGGATGGAAACTTTGGCTTACCCCATGCTCAGTGTAATTCTTCACTTATAGTTTCGAGGCAGATTCTGTGAGGGACGTGTGTATATTATCGGATACTGGGAGCTATCAATACCACAGCCACCGGTAACTCGAGTTTGTCTTTATGATTCCAAATACATTGTACAGTACAATACATTCCAAGCTAATCGGGACTATCATCGCTGTAGACTAAACTGACGATGACTGGGAGATCGAGGTTCGAATCTCGGTCGGGTGTACTGGGGTTCTTACAAAATGTTTTCCCACTCTTACTTGACGCAAATTCTGGTAAATTTCCTCCCTAAAACCGTTAGTGTAGTTACTATTGTATAATAAACCATTCTTCGTTCAAATTATAGATAAATTATAGGCCATTTTTTGTATCTATAGTTCAACATGTTTCTAGCCTGGAGAACGTCAAATTTTAAAACTATTAAATACTTGGCCAAAACAATAACGTGTACGTACCTTTTTCATTGCTTTTTTATCTATAAAACTAAGATTTATATAAAACTGATAAACAATATATATATATATATATATATATATAT
>CABFVX010000281.1:173541-242571 GCA_902151425.1 Timema shepardi | reverse complement strand
GAATTTAAACCACGCTCCACCTTTTATTATCCCTCCTGACACTGACACCCGTCATATCTCACAAGTCAAGCTCTCCACATGACTGACAAACACCACCCTCTTGTTCTGGACCACAACGTGTTCACCCCACCCCTCCCCTCCCTACTCCTCTTTAACTCCCCCATCGCTCTTTTCAAAGCTTACCCACTCTTTCCCTCTTGTATTCATAAAAAAAACTCCTTGTAGTCGCTGCTTGATGGATGATTTATCTACAGCTTCCTTGTGACAACACAAAAGTTAGTCCTACTCATCATAAAGCGGTCAACTCGGAGATATGACAATTGTTCGTTTCAAGAACTAAAACCCATTTTTCTTCTCGACCATATTTCTAATAAATTTAACACGTATGTTGTCAGTTTGAGATTATGAGAGAGCCAGTGATTCACTTGAGAATCGGCCACACAAAAGTGTCTTTTGGATGAAACTTGTAGCTAAACATTTTTTTTTTGCCATTTTTTTTGGCAAATCAGTCGTGATGTTACATCTCATGTTATAAATTTTAAAATAATTCTTACTCTGCTTATCACTTTCACAGAGGTACTTCAAAATTTCCATCCACATTTGATTTGAACTTGATTATTTTTATTTCATGTTTTTAACTGTGCTCTAAAAAACATGTAATTAAAATATATACACCCAAAATAAAATGAAAATATATTGTTAAGTATCTTATTACAAGATATGTTTTGGCAAACAATAAAGATTTAAAATGACTGAAGAATCTCTTCATCGACTCTTTCCAAACTGAACAATTACCGTACCAATTGGCGTGTGAGAAGCTGTTAGATACTATTAGGGATTTAATTCAGAAACAAAAATGAACTACTAATAATATTTGATACTTGTGAATCAGTTTAATCAAAGAGTATTCAAATATTTTAAGTAGGGCTGTTAACAATTTTGTTTTCTATTTAAAACATATTATCTGTCTAAATCAGAATTTTACCAAGACCTGTGGGCCTATCCCGGAGATGTTGCGAGTTTATCTTACTACGGTGAATCTCGCCATGTTTAACTCGAACTCGTAATTTAATGTCAGTAAAGTAGCCATTCCTGAGTTAATAATCTCGCAATTCGTGTTGAGTCTTCTAATTTCGTATTAAGCGAAAAATTCCGAACTTCCGGTGTCAAAAATTGTGATTTGAGATTTACTTTATAGCTGTGTGAACGCACCCTTCAGCCATTTAAACAATAGAATAACAAAAATGTTGTCTTCGACATCTTCGTTTTATCTCGGTTTTATTTTTTGTTGGTTAAGGTTAGCTCGATAAAGTCTAAATAAAATTGGATTGGAAGAGAATAAGCAAAGAGCAAAAGCAGATTACACTTTATGTATGTTTCTTTGTTTCGCTAAATGATTAAATAAAAAGCTATTACTAGTATAACTTATTACATCATGTATGATATATCTTAATAACTTTAATAGGTACATAAAAAGCCAAAATTAAATAACATACAGCATATGGATGGAATGCCTTTCTATTTGAATAAAACCGTTTATTAAGCCTGAACAAATTAATAAATTTCTTATCACTCAGCTCAAAAGCGTCTTCGCGTTCACGAAATATACGTGGCATTCTATTAAATTCATTTTCAAATTCTTCAAGTTCTCTTATTATCAAATAGTAAGGCTATGTTTACGCCATTTTACATTTTGTCCAACAACAAATATTTTCGAACTATCTGTTGCGATATTGACGATTCCGAGAGGTAGAACCGCAGTGAGATCCATCCGAATGAAAAAATCTCAATCCGTAACGAATTTTTTTTCAAGAATAGCTAAATAGAAAAAGTGTCGAGATTGTGTCACGTGAACGACCAATCTCGCAATGGAATCAACTCGAAACATCTCGGGGATAGGCCCACTGGTATGCAGCCAAAACAAAACACTGACTGTAAAAAAAATGTTATCCAGAATTAGGAAGAAAATATGTATTGTTTTTTGCAGTACAGTACTATTTTTCGGAGGTGATGTCCTATTGTCCTACAGGACAGACGGTAGTACAGTACACCCATAGGTACAGTTTTTTCATGAAGTCCATCTAAAAGTAGGTCTACCCACATTCTTTGTAACTAGATAAATTGATATTTTGAATCGAACAGCGAGCGCTACCACAAGGAACATTATCCTTGAGTTCGATTGTTTTTGAGAAATTATTTACAAGTTGTATTTGCCAAAAAATGTGTAATCCTACACATGCGATTATACTGTATTTAATTAAAGATCCTATCTAGTATATATTGTACTGTACATAGATTCCCGTAGAAAGGGGAGAAAGTATCTACGCCTACTTTTTTTTTTTACATACGTCTATCGGAAATGTGTAGTGATATTATTACCTATTATTTGTTACTAGAGTTGTTTCAATTTCTATGCTATATATAATTAGAACTTTTGTTCTGAAGTATCGTATTGAATTTTTTTAAATTATTTGCTAGAGGCATTTAACGTGCACTTTCTGAACCAACTGATTATATCAGCACACAAGAATTTCTATGAACGAGTGCGAAAGGGCCTACCAATTTTGCTGGGTAAATTATTTTCACATATCTTCCAGGGTTCTTTTACCTGCCAGTCTGCCACAATCGACACAAGACCGACGGCTTTACTTTCCCTCCAAAGGAAGTTGTGCTACGGATTTTCTATCACCTAATAAAAATCCAACAACCCCGGCTGAGTTTGAACCCGTGAACATCGGGTCCTGAGGTGACCACTTTAACACAAGACCAAGGAGGTCGACTTATTGTATTGAAGTAGTTAGCAACTATCTTCCTAAATGTATATATAATCAATAATTAAAGTCACAGTGGCCGAATTGTCTAAGGCGTCACTCTCATGTTAGACTGGTCTGCTCACGGGGAGGTAAAGGTTCAAATCCCGGTTGGGTATACTTAGGGTGGTTTTCCCTAGATGACTCCCACTCTCCTTACAGGAAAATGCGGGTAAATTACATCTAAATTGCTTCCTTTCTCATCCCACCAATTAGAATAATAATCATATATGCGTATATCCTGGACAGGTAGTAAGACGCGGTGGTAAAAATTATAATGAAAGTGGGAAAAATTCTAAAATTAAAATGTATTTAGGATTCTGTTTGGGCAGAGTTTTTCTTGGCATTAATAATATATTCCTTGGAATTTAAGATGAAACTAATGTGGTTATAGGTATTATTTGAGTTGATGTAATTCATTACTTTGAATTAGCAATTATTATTATTATTAGCACTGCGTCTTACTACCCGTTTGGGTTATACGCACTTACGCTAATGTGTAATGGTAGGGTGATTGTGAGATGAAATGAAGGACCTACAGTTTAACGTGGAATCCGAACCACGGTGGAGGCCTGGCATTCCCCACATTCACAAGATGTATTGTCAGAGGTGAAGGAAGGGTTTGGTAATCAGATAAATCTGTGCCGGGACCAAGGATTGAACCCCGGCCGCCAGCACAAAAGACTGACACCTTACCCCTAGACCACCAGGTCACCGAATTAGCAATTAAAGGAAAGATTCAATAAAAGGTTTTGTGATTCAACTTTCCTTTTTCTTTCTCGCCTTATTATATTTCCTCTAGCTACTTTATTTCTCTTATTTATTTATTATTTTGTTAACATATACACAAAATTTTGGCTAAGTAAAAAAAAAAATCCACCTTTATGATGTTTTCCTATCCTATTTTTTCTAATATATATATATATATATATATATATATATGGACACCAAATACGATAATCCACCGCTTTCAAATTTTCTTGTTCATCAAAACAGCCATATTGTTAAACCCTCAAAACTTTCTCTTCCTGAATATGAATAAATAGCCCTAATGCTGGTAATTAATTATCTTCTAATTTTCGAGAGAACATTGAATAGAAATATATATTTTCCTTTGCCACATTATCTTCACTTTCATATTTGGTCACGTGTTAGCATGTGTAAATAGCCGTTGGCAAGAAATTCAGCCAAGAAATGTTGCAATTGACAAAAACATCCAGTTTGTGTATATTTATTCATTCATAAGTTGTTTATTTGTTTATTTGTTTAGGATAGTTGTTTATAAAAAAAAATATGTATAATAAACTGTTTATTTGCTGTTTGTACTTGTAGACGATAGAACTACAAAAACAAGACACTTATACATTTGTAACTTTGCAAATTTACTAAGGGAAGCCCCATTATGTGCACCTCGGGATTATTTATTTTTAATCTACAACCTTACATACTTATTTTTACGTCCATTATGATCCTGACGCCTTATACCACATGACCGTCAATTTAGGAAGCTCCAAGACCAACAAATATATTATATCTTAGCTTTGGTCAACGTAATTTAAGTAATCTTACGATCCAACCCTGAGGCATATTTTTCATTTTTACATTATATTCAGAGCTTTGCGCCTTAGACCACTTGTGCAGGTAACTCCAAAATCAAAAACCTAGGAAGATTAAACTTTGAATACTTGTTTAATAAAACCTGAAAAATTGCACCTCAAGAAATATGTTATTGATGTATATAATATTAATACTACATATAGGCCTATTATTTATATTGACAGCCTCTGTGATCTAGTGGCCAGAGTTCCTGGCTACAGATCCAGAGATCCTTGATTCGATCCCCAGAGCTTCCAGATTTTTCTGTGAAGCTGTGAATTTGTAACGGGGTCAACTCAGCCTCATGAGGACAAATGAAGAGATACTTTATTTTCGACTGAGTCCTACTACCTGCTTAGGTAATGTGCATATATGCTAATTAGTCTGATGAAAGCATTTTAGAAGTAATCTACCATAAACTGGTGATAAGGGGTTTCTCCCCCCCCCCCTTATTACTCTGCAATATTTACCTTTTTTATATATTTTTTTATGAAAAGATCAAATAGTGTGTTTGTAATTTGGCTTCAATTTGCTATAAACAACTTTGAATCATTAATATCCGACTTAATGGAAATAAAAACGATAAAATGTAGACTTCCTCACATTCCCTTTTTAACAGCTTTTTTTAAGTTTTGTTCTCTTCAATAAACTTGTAAAAAAATATAATGTTTCTTTTCAATGAGCTCAGCTACAGCTAAATTTTATTTTTTGTACATTTTTCAGATATTTTTGTTGTTGCTAAAATTGTCTTTTGAAACTCATAGTAATTAATCATCTCAGAATTGTGTGTAATATGCTCTAAAACTCCCTCCCACAACGTTAAATTCCTAAAATTTTATCTTGAGTAGGGGGGAGGGAGAGGGCCACACCACTGAAGATGGGAATCCAATCCATCCCCCATTTAGAAAACACACGTGGGTGCCCTTGTTTACATATGCAGTTTTAAATATTTCAATTTTGAGTGGGTGGACCGCACAAAACTTACTTGAGGGCTGCAAGTGGCCCGTGGGCCATGGGTTGAACATACCTGCCGTTAAACGGTTCAGCCACTGAAACGGGTGAGGAGTTATTTGAATAAATAAGTAGTGACTCCGGTTTATAAAACTGGAATTAATGGTCTGAGGGGGTTAGTTGTGCTGAGCACATAGCCACGATCTATCCAAAAATGTTGGCACTATCTTCTCCAACATCCAGCGGCCACTCAGTCCTTATAGTTCGCTTTCAGGCTGACGCCATGTTTTTTTATATTTTTTATATAGAAAGTAAAGTATTTATAATAGGACTATTTGTATCCAGCAGTAATCCTATGATTTATTGTATCCTAATTTACAGTTGTAATTAATAAAAGTGGAATGTAGATTCATTCGGATCATAAAGGTAGCGTGATCAGTCACAACATTTTCGCTACGTGAAAAATTGCGAGATTAAAGAGCTATGCAGCGAGACTATTATTTTAAAATGGTGCATAACAGTTGGGCTATTTTGGACCCCTTGTCCCAAACGTTCATAGCTTAGTTGGGCCACTGTCACCGGCTAGGAGGATTATCGTCATAGTTTTTTTAGGCTACTGTCACTGACCAGGAGGAATATCGTCATAACTTATTTTGAGCCATGGTCACCGACTAGGAGGACTATTGTCATAGCTTAGTTGGGCCACGTTCATTGGCTAAGAGGGCTCTAACAAATAATAGACCTGTGGGTGTATCTGAATTCACCCCTCTTCCCCACTCTCTTAGCTTATATTAGTTTAGGTTAGGCTAGGTTGGACTAGGTTAGATTGGTTTAGCATTTTATTGTGGGTTACTATCCATAACGTTCTGTTTCTCGCTCAGCTTGATAAAACATTTACAACCATCCTAAATGGAACGCCACAACAGCCGGGGCCAAGCTAATACACCAGTACGTCTTGTTTACAATTTTCAAGAAGAAACTCCCAACTATTACACGCCCATTCCAAAATACCACTAACAGCTTAAAATTATAATTTTTTTTCGGTCTAAAAACTTTAAACAAGTAATAGGTCACGTGCAAAATTCGATAGGGTTGTATTAAAAATAAAAAGGGCGTAGACCTAGCAGTATTAAAACTGGGGATTTTTTTTTTCATTTATTTTACTTTTATGTAAGCGTAAATGATCACCATAATAGACCAGTTACAAATAATTTTGTTTGAAATTTAAAATTCAAACAAATCGTAAAATAAAATTAGTGGAATGTTTAAGCAAATAAATAGGCCTACTTCCTGACCCCGAGGGGCTGTGATACGAGTACAGTGATAGCTCTAGGAGCCGATTAATTCACATGTCCATCACCGAGAATCTGCCTTAATGTGGGGATGTAGGGGACGCGAGAAAGGGTAAGTTTTTTTGCTGTTTTTATAAAAAAAACTTTTTGCTC
Organism: Timema shepardi; assembly: GCA_902151425.1. Taxonomy (NCBI): domain Eukaryota; kingdom Metazoa; phylum Arthropoda; class Insecta; order Phasmatodea; family Timematidae; genus Timema; species Timema shepardi. The sequence continues at coordinate 235,769 of CABFVX010000281.1, read as the reverse complement.
AAAATTAATCAAATATTGATTCAGTAGAAATATAAAGATTAATTTTCTTTATATGGTGACCTCAACGTTTCGTGAATATCAGTAAAGCGTGTCCTGGAATTTAATGACTTTTTATCTTCATTTAAAAGTTTGTCATCTAATACCGCTATGCTCATGACAAATATTTAATAAATATGGAGTTCCCCATGTGAAGAAAATTAAACTCTATATTTATACTGAAGCAATATTTTATTTATTTTGGTCAAAAAATGTTGCTCTAAGAAACTGCAAAAGAGCTGTCCTTTTCTCGTGTTCGCGTTTCCTATATTCCCACCTCAACATTTATGTTTGTAATGTACAGTACGATTTTATCAACATTTTTATTTAGAACACTTTATTAAGTAGGCCTATTTGTGATTGATCTTAAGATATGTGAAAGGGTTGATGAAATCACAACAGAACATACTAAATACGTGGCCAAATGGTCTCTTTTTTTTTTACGAAATTGATAGAGCATTTTTACCATAAACTCCCGTTATTGTTAATTTTAGTTCAGATCATGACATATATATTTAATTTAATGTTTCTCGCAGACATTTAGGGTATAATATAGAGTTATCATTAAGTGAGTGGATCAATATATCTGCAGCCTGAGGAAACCATATTCTAACTTTTTGTCTGCCTACAATACTGGATGATATGTCACTGCTCTTCAGGAAAGCAACTGGTTGTTTTATACTTTTAATAAAAACTAAGGTTGGTTTTTAAGGGTGGTTTGATCCATGAGGGTGGAGGGGAACAGGCTCTATAGACCTAAAACAAATCCGTCGATCAACAAGAGATTCGCTGGGGACACAATGGAAGATGTCATTTATTTCTTTGCCATTCACGCTTTTGTCAACAGAAGACTAGTTTCGATTATATCTGGATTTGTGAAATCTTGAGGGATAGTCTGTTTCTCTCGATGGTAGGGGACCAACTGAAGAGTTGTAAGTAGTTGCTTGTTTAAAATCTAGTCTTATTTTCCTATATCAACAAAAAAAAAGTAATTATGGTCGCCCACATCGGTGGGCACGCAGACTAATTGCTGAGCTCATCGAGTCTAATTTTGTGGTGATGGGTATTTCGTGGCTATAATCCCTCCAGGTGTACTGAGAGTGAAGTTTCCTAGAAGGTTTCCCATTATACTTCCATTCAGATGTGGAAATATTTCCTCTAAATCCTACCTTTCTCATTCTTACCCCATTAGACTAATTAAAATGTGTTTAACTTTTTTTATCGCCGTGTTTAACAACCTGTTCAGGTTATACACATGTGATAATTACTCTAATGGGATAGGAATGAGGAAGGAAGCATTATAGAGGTTATCCACCTGTATTAGCGTGGAAGGAGAGTTGGAAACATTTTTTTAAACTCAGTAGAACCGACGGGGATTCGAATCCTGATCAGCAGGCCAGTCTAACACGAGAGTAAAAACCCTTAGAGATTAGGTCAGGAGTCCCCAAACTTTTTTGACTAAAGGAAAAGATACGTATCGAAACCCTCATAAAATTGTTTACACTAATACTATGAACATTCAATAAAGTCAGCTAAATTATACAATTATAAAACAAACGGAAAAATCACATGTTCGGATTGTGCCGATGGCAAGTGTTTTTTATTCAGGTTTGAAAAAAAAATGGCAATTTAATTATTGATGCTATTTTATAGTGTGAAAAACGAAATAAATAATATTTTTAAATTGCTTCACGGAGCCTGAGATAACTATGGCGAAGCCCTTGAGCTCTGTGGAGAACAGTTTTAAAAATGCGGCCTTTGACCATCCGGCTTTGTAGAGCTCGCATAGTAATGCAAATAATCACATTGCTGTATTAATACTCTTTTTATGTTTTTTTTTATCGTCACAAGGAGTGTGACTAGTTTGTCCTACAAGTAGAGTAACTACATATTAGATAGATAAAGTACGTTCACGATAGGTTTTTACCTGGATGACAGTTCGAAAATCATATGTTTAGGTTTTGGGTTGCTAGCACTTGTAAAAGATCACTGTTTTGTTATAAATATAAAGATCTTTAATTACCTATTATATATTACATTTAAAATAACGTAAATTTAAGATTTCTCATACTATTTCATTTTTTTAAATAATTCATTTTCATCCAACTCGAAACAATATTTTAAACATAGTACTTATTCTTCGTTTTGGAACGTTATTGATTTTGTGTAATATAGTGCACACACCAATAAAGTCCGTTCACCGTAGGAATTGTTTTCTGAAAGGCCTTTTTCCCTACCAGCAATCTTTTATATAGTAGGATATTGGTAGGAAAAAATACCTTTCAGAGAGTAATTCCTATCGTGAATGTAGTATACCTTTTAATATAAGCATCGTATTTACTTGGAAAAGAAAAAATTCTTGTAATTTTTTTTACATACAACAAATGATTTTATGATTATTTTATCTTATTTTAAAGTATTTAACTGAATAAAATATTTTCATCAACTGCGTGTCTGCATCATTATAAAAAACTTGTTTACCGTCCTGTTAAAACCATATGGTTTAAATTCATCAGTCGCCATTTTGAAGCTATTTCCGTTAGAAGTTTTTATGAAAGTGGTATGAATTTTTTTTTATATAAATTGGAATAAAACGATAAATAAACTTTGTGTTCATCCTCAAATAAATATATAAATAATATTGGCCTAAATTACTGTGGTTAACTATCACATTAATATATTACCATCTGTTTCCATTACAGTCGTCCAAAGTGATAGATGTCAGCTGTTGACGTAGTGATATATTAGGGATTACTTCTAGTAACCTTTTGAGCTGTCATCCGAGTAAACTTAGGTCGTGAATGAATTATACATCTCAATCAGTAATAAAAAAACAACTCAAATGGTCTTTAGTTTGGTACTACAATGTCTGCATTCTAGTAACCGTATTCATCTGGCCTCGTGGTCTGGTGGTCAGCATTACTAATCTATAATTCCCAAGTTTGAATCACGGTGGTATTATAGGTATTCGTCCCAAAGAGGAATTGTTCATATTGTTACCACGGTCTGGTTATTTAGGCTTAAGTTAGGTTTAAGACTTCCGTTAACACCACATAATCATCATCATCTAATCGAGGTGAAGTAACAGCATCTACATGGCGTCCTAACCTCAGGAGACGGTTACAAAATCATTCACTGCCAGTAAAAGACCAAGAATGGTCTATCCGACAAACCCTGTTGGCGTACGGTTAAAAAAAAACTTTATTTTTGCACCACGTCTTACTACCCATTCGGATTACACACCTATGTAATAATTACTCTAATATATTAGGGATTAGGAGGGTGTTAATTTAGAGGAAGTGCACCCGCGTTTGCGTAGAGGAAGAGTGGAAAACCGTTTAGAAAAACAATCCTCAGTGCACCTGACAGGGATCGAACCCCAATCTCCCCGTCTTCGGCAGTAAAGTTTAACACGAGAGTAGCGAGTTAGACCACGCGGTCACCAAATCGGGTAGTAAAAAAAACTGTCTTCACAGCCTAAACGACCTTGGTCGTGGGAAAGAAAATTCAAATAAAATATTATGAGTAAATAAAGTTCAGTGTTACAGGACTCCCTTAGGATGGGTACAGAAAAGTTAATGGTTTTTGCACAATTTATTATATATTTTGTAAATATCTATTTACAACTATATATGAGCGATCACACAGTTGGCTAACGCACATCAACGATATAAAGAGCAATAATGTCTAAAACTACACTTGGATGGCATTAATGAGTCCGAGAAGTACAATCAGGGTACTTCCCCAACCCTGAACCGATCCCTGGAATCGAAAATAAGTTTGATAACATTATAAATCATGTTAAGTTTAAATAAAACAATATATAAAATTGAAAATTTGTTGAATGCATAGGCTACATTTTAAGACTATGCGTACGACTTTCTATTTTTAAAAAAGGAACTGTTCAGTTACCCTTTAAGGTAGCAAGCCAACCTTGCATTATTCCACTATGGAATAGCATATTATTATTATTATTATTATTAGCACCGCGTCTTACTACCCGTTCGGGTTATACGCACTTACGCTAATGTGTAATGGTAGGGTGATTGTGAGATGAAATGGAGGACCTACAGTTTAACGTGGAATCCGAACCACGGTGGAGGCCTGGCATTCCCCATATTCACAAGATGTATTGTCAGAGGTGAAGGAAGGGTTTGGTAATCAGATAAATTTATGCCGAGACCGGGGATTGAACCCCGGCCGCCAGCATAGAAGTCTGACACTTTACCCCTAGACCGCCAGGTCACCTACAATAGCGTAGTAGATAGGGGCACAGTATAGTCCAAAGTAATACCGCCACCATTCATACTGTACATTAAATACATTAAAAAGCAATTGGAATGTATATGTGTATGTATGTGTATATATATATACATATATATATATATATATATATAAAAATAATAGTAGAATTGCTGCATTATATGTTCTACGCCCACAAAGTATATTTCTGGGTTTCCACTAAGTAAAGGGCCATCTCGTAAGTTCCGGAAATGTGATCATTGGAAGAAACGTTCTAAGTTATGATCGAGAAAAGACGGAAACACTCCACTTAGTTCTCCCCATCACTAATCTTCTGGGAAAGTAATAAAAACAATAAGTTGGTGAAATACTCTAGCTCCGAAAGGAGAGATATTATTCTTATGGGGTCATTTCACCAGCAGGGTGGTAGTTTCAATATTTATTGAAACAATTGGTAGCGTAAAATATAATCAGTGTGAATGATTTCGCAGTTGTCTTTGCAATAATTGAAATAGCCTACTATTAAAAGTGAATAATGATAAGTAAATTTTAAACTTATCTCATTATTTTAAAATCTGGGATTATATGTATAGACAGATAACTAGAATATTAATGTACATTGTCTGTTTATTTAATAGGCCTCAAATTATTGTTTAATCAAATGAAATGTTGTTGTAGATGATTTGAAAAATATTAAAAATATATTTTTTCTTTTTAAAGGTCATTCATTATTAAAGAATATATAAACTCACATGTGAGATATTTTTATTTTAAAAGCGTATACACATATATTCCACCTGGTTTCATGAATTATTATGATTGAGCCCAACAACATATTTTGAAATTAGAACATAATAATTTATTCTTTTTTAATAAACACTGAATATTTTACACAGTAAGTTAAGTAAATATGTACTAATGGTTTAAAAGTATAATTTCATTTTTCATATGAGATATATTCTCCTGTCAGTCCAGCTACACGCGTATTTCTATTTTAGAACAAATAGCAAAAGCTCTTGATATTAATCGCATCAATTATTTTAATTATATCTATTGTTTCTAATAATGTTCATGTTTATTTGGAAAGGAGTAATAATAATTGGTAGTAAGATTATATCTTCTTGTTTAATATTTTTATCCCCTTCTCCTTATTTTGTAAAAGTTTAGTTTCCTTCTATGACGACAACATTTTTTGGTGATTTTTCACCATCTTAAAGTCTTATTTGTATTAAATATAATTGATTTTAATCCATACTATTGGAAATTTTGTGAAATTTTACGATTTTATTTGGAATTAAATTTTACAAACTTTCCAATAGTATAAAGTAAAATCAATTATGTTTAGTACAAATAAGACTTGAAGATGGGGAAAAATCACCAAAACATGTTGTCGTCATAGGAGAGAAACTAAACTTTTATAAAATTGTAATAATATTATTAACTAAGCAAATAACAATACAAACTTCTTTTAATAATTATTGTTCTTTAATTTTTTTTAAATGATGCCTACTAGCCCTATTGATTCCCAGAAGTTATAGAAGAATTGACCTTAATACATTATTTAATTTTAATAATCTGACAAAAAATTGCCCTTTAAAAATTATTTCCCATAATTTAATAATAAGATAGTTCACGTTTTGTAGTAACATTTTCAGTATTAATTGGGCCACTAGTGAGTCTTTACCAAACCTCACTACATAAAATTTTAGCTTATTCCTCTATTGGACATTTAGGGTGAATATTAATTGCTATAGTAGAAAGAAAAATAGTTATCATTATTCTACCTATTTATTTATACTATGTTAACATCTACTATTGTTAACGATCTTATATAAAAATTCAATATCTCATATTAATTAAATCTAATCAATATACACTAAAAAAATAATTCTATTTATCAAATTACTTTAATTGGAGGGATTTATTGCCTTTTTTAAAAATGATTTTACCCAGATTATACCTTATCCAATCATTAATAACTCAAAACCAAATAATATATAGGGCTACAGGAATCTAATGTCAATTCGCCACAGGAGTGATGGTAACAGACGGTTACCCGCCTCGGTGGCGTAGTTGGCTAACGCGCTTGTCGTGTTGAGCTCGGCTGCTGAGGACGGGGAGATCGAGGTTTGAATCTTGATCAGGTGAACTGGGGGTCGTTTTTCCTAAATGGTTTTCCACTCTCCCTCCACGCAAATGCGGGTTCACTTCCTCCATTTCAACCTTCCCAATCCTAATCCATTAGAGTAATTAGTACTTAAGGCGTATAACCCGAACGGGTGGTAAGACGCGGTGCTAAATATTATTATTATTATTATTAACAGACGGTTAGAAAAAGTCCGCAGATCTAGTCTCATCTATCCATTTTCCAGACCATTTGTTGAGCTTTTGTCACTTTTGGCAGCACAAACTTTTACAACAGACAATTTGTTTTTAGCTATGTTTTTCTTTTAACCTATTTACATTATTGAAATACGAACTTATGAAAATAACCGTTTGGTGGTTTATTTTTTGTGGAAGCAGCGTCTATGGGTCACTTAAAAATGCTTTACAAATGAGAGCTTCTAAAAGGTTGCTTTTTCTTCATAAATAAATAGTGAACAGGAAGAAATGAGCTCAGTTGATGACGTCATACAAACCGTATTCACTTGTGTTCATACGCATATGCTTCAAACAACAAGTTTTATTTTGAAACTAGCATGTTGCATGACTCTTTCTCTAAGCTATAAAAAACATAGTTGTCTATTATTAATTTCTCTCTATCTTACAAGTAGATAAATTATGGTGATCGTCAGAAAAATCTAACTCCAGATTTTGATGAATCTTAACGTTTCATGACTCCCTGAATCCGAAAAATTGGTTTTTGAATTTCCGTCTGTCTGTACCTCCAACTAGAGCCTAAACTATTTTACCGATTGAGCTAAAACTTGATATCTAGGGTTTTCATAGGGTTGCCCCGAGGTGTTTTTGGAATTGGATATCCACCCCTAAAATTAAGGGTAATTTACTGAAGGGCAAAAAGAGAAAAAGTCGATTTTCTCAAAATGAGCTCTAACGGTTTTGATTAAATTTCATTTATAAACATTAATAAATATTCCAAACAAAATGGCTATTCTCAATATTTCAGCAAAATGGCTTTAAGGGCTCCGGTCTGATGCGTAAATTAACATTTTTTTTATAAAATCTCCGAAACAATTTGAGATATGAAATTACTTAGCATAACAAATATATATATATATATATTTATAATACAAATATTTTATCCGAAACATATGTTTATAAAATCAATAACTTTCAATCTATACGCAATTATATATATTTTTTAACTTTTTGGACATTAAGTATTGCGACCGTAAAAAAAATCTAACCTGAAATGTTGATGGATGTCGACGTCTCATGACCCCCCGAGCCCTAAAAAACAATCTTTGCAATGCCGTCTGCCTGTGTGTCTATTAAAACTTAATAATTAAGAGTAGTTTTATAAGGGGTGAAAAGAGAAAAAATAGGTTTTCTCAAAATCTGCTCCAACGATTTTGATTAAAATTCGTATGTAGGCGTTGATTAAGATTATAAATAAACTGGCTATTTTCATTTTCCCATGAAAATGATTTTTAGAGTACCTTACAGAAGCGTTAATTTCCGTATCCCTACAACTATTTGAGATACTAAACAACTTACCGTTGGAAAATTGTAGGACTATTAGAAATAAAAAACTTTTATTTGACATATATTTTTATAAAAGCAACAGTTTCTGAGATATTGGCAAATATATTAATACAATTTTGTGAGCTTTAGTTGTAAAGAAATACTACTTAAGTTTTAACGCAATAATTCTCCAATGCCATAGAATAATTAAATATAAGTAAGTATCTAAAAAAAGTATGTTATTTTTCCTTAAACCTCTTAGGAGAAAATGTTTGTACAGCAATGATCTATCTCCATTTTAGAATCAATAGTCAATATTTACATTTTTTATTGGTAAAAATGTATAAATGAATAATTAAATATCAATGCGATGACTTGAAGATGTGCAACACCTAATAAAATGTTAAAATTTTAACCAGAAATCGAAATTTTAATACGAAGTGTTGACCCTTGTGGACCCAATATTAATCTTTTTTATTTGTCCAAACATACAAATGAGGACATTAATTCTTTAAAAAGAAAAATATAAGATTTAAAACAGAAATTTTGATGAATCTTGACGGCAACGTTGCCTTCTTACATTATTCCGTTCAGAAATCTTACGAGTTTATAGAAAGAGAGCGAAAGTCTATGCGGTGCGCCGTACCATTTATTCAATTTATGATTGCCAGTTATAAGAAAATACAAATGTTGATACAATACTTTTTAATTTATTATTTCATGCACTAAAATATATCGTGTTGGCACAACCACGAATTAAAAATATATAATAGTTTCTTATTAAAATATTATGTTTTTTAAATTAGTAAAGAAATATTCATTTATAAAGTAATCCTTAGAGAAGTATTATTAGAAGCGTTTATTAACACTTTTTCTTGATAATATATTATTACTAAGAAAATAATAATTATCTCCACATAGGTTAACAATAGTATCTTTCAACCAATATTTGCAATAAAAATATTTTGATAGCTGTCACCCCCACTCCAATCACGAATTGACATTATCATGCATTAATCTTTTTATATACGTTTCTTTTGCCTGAGGCCACCATTTCGATGCAAAGAGACTTAAACATGTCAAGAGGTTAATCTGTTTCTAGTACTTATAATAATAAAACTTATAAATGAATTTGTTTAATATTTGCTAGTTTTCTATACCATTTAATATTCTGATAGAAAGGCATGACTCAGCGTATTTTGGTTATCTATTTTGCTTTAGGAAAGAGAGAACTCAATCCGTTTCTTAATGGGATCTTCATTATATATTTTTAAAATAATTTTCAGTGATATAATCTGTAAATTTTGGTGGAAACTGTGTAGATATGTAAGAAGGTGTTGGGGGGCAGGGCCCCCCATAAACACCAGACGCAATAAGAACCTTGGATGTACCCAAGACAATTGTTAAATATTCCCTTTATAAAGAGGGTTACCATGATAAAATATAAACACCGAGTTTAAAATGGCGTTAGCTATATCAATAATATCTTCACACTTCTCATCAAATTACGTCAATGAAAGGGAAAGGTAAGCAGTGGCCAGAAGTGACTCATAATTATCTTTTATAACTTTAACAAAAACATAAAATTGTTAATATTTCTCTATGGTTATGAAACGTGGTCTCTTACCTCACATGACGAAAAAACATTTAGGCTGTTCGAAAACAAGAGGGCTTGGGTATAAATCTGGTCCAAAAAGAGATGAGGCTATTGGGGGGTACAGGAGGTTACATAATGATGAGTTGCATACCTCGTACTCCTCACAATACATTGTTAGGATAATCAAGTCTTATAGATTACGATGGTCAGGACATTCGACGTGAATGGGAGAATTTAGAACCTTGTTCAGGATACTGATTGGCAAACCCAATGGGAATAGACCATTGGGAAGACCTAGACTCATATGGGAGGATAGCATTAGAATTGACCTGAAATGAGGTGGACTGGATAGAACTAGCACAGGGGGGGAAGGTGACATACTTTTGTAGGTGCGGCAATGAACGTTATAGTTTCTAATGCCACATAGTGAGTAAGTAAATATTTTTCGCAAAATACCTAGAGTATAACAGGGACTATTAAATGATTGAAATATTTGTAGTAAAATAATAATTATGTGCATTCTGGACCACCCTTCTTTTATTTGGTCATCCCCAAGTTTTCTACTGATACCGCTTGCCAAGCAAATTCAATATGTGTTATTCTATATCTACATTGATCTAATCATTGATATTTAAGTAGGCACCAATCAAATAGAAGTCCAGCATATTTGTTTTTTCTCAATTTTAATTTGGAAATGACGTCAGTTTTCAACATTTTCCTTTGGTGTTTCATTTTTCAAATCCAATTGATAAGAACATCATTAATATTTTGTACTGAATTTTCTGGCCATGTATCTTGATTCAAGAAGGCCCAAAATTTTAAACCATATTATAAATTATAATCTAAGTTTGACGTTTAAGGTGCTGCAAAAGAAAAAAAAAGAACCACAATTAATTCTTATACTACTAGAAAAGTGAAAGATTTTAAAATTTAGGAAGCCTGTGTAAAGAATGGATCAATACTACAGAAGAAGAAAATTTGAACTCTTTTGGTTGTATTTGGTAAATGCAGATTCCTATTTTTGGGAATTATTTCTTTCATGCAATGTATATTAACTGTGTCAAAAGGTATTAAGACTTTTGGAAATAAATGTTTATCATTTTTTGTCAACAAAGATTAAGTTTACTATTTGTTCATCTATGTCAAAATAGGCATGCTTATTGTAATGTCATGTCACAATGTTAGTTAAAATTTGCACAGTGAATTACAAGCTATGAGTTTAACGTAAAGAACTGACCAAAATGCCGTTTACAAAATTTAGCATATTATTCATTACATCCAAATTTAACCACACTTAAGATACCTTACCTGCTTCGGTGGCCATATAATCGAAGGCATCACTCACGTGTTAGATTGGACTGCCGATTACAGGAAGATTGTAGTTCAAATCTAAGTCAGTTGTACCGAGGGTGATTTACCCTAAACGGTTTTCCACTTTTCCTCCAATCAGATGTGGGTACACTTCCTCTAAATTCAACGTCCCTCACCCCTAACTCACTAGCTTCATTGGTACGTATGCGTATAACCTGAACAGGTAGTAAAGACAGTAGCCCCACGGCTTCTTTGGTACTGACTGACAGCTCACAGATAACAGATGACGGCTTTAAAAAGTTACCAGACCAAATTTTGTATCCCTACGCCGAACCAAATGATCTGCAAAAACATGTGTCTATAAGCTGTCTCTTCTGACCGTCAACATTTAGATACATACCTAAATGTTGATTGTCAGAAGTCAGATGTGAGCTGTCAGTCAGCACCAAAGAAGCCACGGGGCTACTGTAGTTATACCACGCGGCAACCAAAGCAAGTACAAATTGCTACTAGCGCCAGAGAAACGAACAAAACACCAATCAAACACTAAGCACTTCTTGTGAGGGAACAAACACAGATATACATGTATAGCTACACAATAAACAAATCACTATCATTTCTCACCTCCAAAAGCTAGATTAGCAAGTAAACTCATAGCCTCAATGGTGGTTGAAATGCCTAGGGTGTCACTTTCACAATAGACTGGATTACCGGTGATGGGGATACCTGATTTCGAATACCAGTTGGGTGTAATGAGAGTGTTTTTCTCTAAATATTTGTCTCTCTCTTCCCCTACGAAAATGAGGGTACAATACAAAAACTATAAATTAAACTATATTTATCGGTGGCCACGTGGTTTTATACCGCTACTCTCGTAACAGACTAGACTGCCCATGATGGGTAGATCAAGGTTCGAATCTCGGCAGGGTGTACTGAGGGCGATTTTCCCAAACTGGTTTTCCACTCTCCCCCCATGAAATGCGGGTACGCGTCTTATAAATATAACTTCCCTAGTCCCTAAAACCATTAGTGGAACTAGTACATAAGTGTAACACCCAAACGGGAAGTAAGACGGGGTGTTAAAAAAACCAATACATTAGTGTAAATGTGGGGGATTGATCTAACGAATGTAAAACGCGGTGTTAAAAATAAATACATGCACTATAACTACGAATGTTTAAAGTCTAATTTTAATAGTGAATATAAAATACAAATATATACTTTTTGCAATCAATAATTAAATACATTTTACCATATTTGAATTGGTATTGTTAATATCTAAAAAGTGACAGCACAGATTCACATGGCTTGATGTATGAATGCGTCAAATATTAAGAAGGAACTTTTCTAAATTACAGACAAGATTATTCCTATAAAAGTTAGACTTTTAATGGGTTTTTTTAAATACGTGCTCCTTACCTTATGGTACCTGTGTTATGGATCACTCTATATAGTAGAGGACGCGGGTAGAGAGACTACGAGAATGTAGTGGTTGGGCGCCCTGCCCTGCCCGCCCGCTTCTTGGGGAGAAAACGCTGACCTCAGCATCGAGCAACCCTCTCTATACAGCACCCCTCCCGCTCCCCACCCCCTAAGTTTCGATTTTCCAGGTCTACCCCGCCACTGGGTTACTACAGCAGACAGGCCGTACTTACTACGTGAGGCGTCGGAATGACGTGTGCAGCGTTGGGTGCGAAGAGGCGTCGATAGAGGACTCCCTGTACACCTTTATTTGCTATCATTTTGGAGTGTATGCATAAATACAGTCTAATTTTCATATGAAGAGCCTTTTAAAAATGATAAGCATTTGTTTTTATAGTCAACATTTATATTATTATTATTATTATCATCACCGCATCTTACTACCCGTTCGGGTTGTACGCACTTACGCTAATGTGTAATGGTAGGGTTATTGAGAGATGAAATGGAGGACCTACAGTTTAACGTGGGATCCGAACCACGGTGGAAGCCTGGAATTCCACACATTCACAAGTTGTGATTAATACACGTATTGTCAGAAGTGAAGGAAGGGTTTGGCAATCAGATAAATCTGTGCCGGGACCGAGGATTGAACCCTGGACCCCCAGCACAGAAATCTGACACCTTATCCTTATACCACCAGGTCACCATCAACATTTACAACATTTTATTATATTGCTGGTTTCGGTAATATCTATAAAAAGTGATGTCTGCAGGTTACGTGAAAGTAGATCCATAAACGATGTTATTTGTCAGCTAAAGCCCTTTTTTTGAAAAGTATACTGTACATAAAAACCATAATTATTTTTGGTAGGCATGTGCTAAAGCGGGAACAGTTTTGAGTAGGCAGTCGGCTCTTGTTTTTTATTCCGCATCAATGGGCGCGCCGACTTTGAAGTCGGGCTAATATAGATTGGTTTTCCTGTAATGGGAAGGTTAGGGCTAGAATCTAAATCAGGTCTACTGAAGCTAAAGGAGGCCTGACTCGATGCTCTGGCAGGTGCTTAAAATTACTGAGTTTTTGTTAATTTACAAGGTAAAATTGTTGATCTTATAAGTGGATGTTCTATGCCAGGCAGAGAAAAAAATTGTGCTCCCCGTCAATCTTACTACTCCTCCAGGTTATCATTTTTATGTTTATTTTGGGGAAAAAAAACCTCATTACACTTGTCTAGTATTTTAGTCCAGATCTCCCTGTCAACAACAGAACAGACAAGTCTAAGGTCTAGGTTGAGGCCCTAGCCCACATGCCTTGTATGTGGGTTGTCCTAAAATAAGTGTTTTAATGTTATTTCGTAATAGTCCATTCACAACTTGTACTATCCTACACAAGGGCACAGGATGAGTTGATGTAGCGTTTAGTAAAATCTCATAAGTTCGCTTGTAAAAAAAGATGGCAGTCCAGAAATGAGGGGGTAAAAAAAACATTCTTATTGTACCTGTCTTCCTAAAGAGAGTAGTTAAAACACCTACTACCCAATCTGCTGGTATTTGAGATATTAATCTAGTTTAATATAAAGAGAATTAATCATCAGTATCCCCAATTTAGAAACTGATTTAAAAACTTATTTTGTGGCATTAGGAACTCGAAAGTTAATTGCTGCATTTAAGAAAGTACACCACCTATCCCTATCTTGAGCTAGTTCTATCCAGTCCACCTCATTACTCCAATCTTTTTTAGGTCCATTCTAATGTTATCCTCCCATTTGCGTTTAGGTTCTCAATTTTATCTTCCCATTGTGTTTGCCAGTTAATACCTTTCACATGGTTATAGATTCTTCCATTCGAGATGCATTTGCTGCGCACCGTAGTCTGCGAGATTTGATATATAAAAGCTTTAAGAAATCCTTAATATATGTGTATGCATTCAAACGTAGATAAATATTTTCTCATAATGTCATTTTTGAGAGATGGTGTGAACTATGACAACTAATAGAATGTGATGTTTCCTAATCTTATAGTGTTTAGTTTAACCCATGTTTGTAAAGGATATCTGAATCTTAAAGAAGAGAAACATCTGCTCTTTTTCAAATACAGTACTAAGAGTCTTGCCCAGTGGCGCTCACTCAAAATTGTATCAAGCGTGGGAGGAATAAGTACATGCAAATTACAGGGGTCTACGTTATAGTTCTAATATATAATTTGGAGTTTTTTATTACATTTTTGCAGTATATTCCTCCCATCCTTTCCCAAACCTTCTCCCCCCCCCCCTTAAGCCGCCATCCTCCTGCAACCCACCACTATCACCATCTCTTCTAGAGTGTGCCATTATTGGTACATAATACTACTAAGCCCTGGTTTGCAAATCGAAACTATGCAGTGTTCCAGTAGTTCCCTATATCTTGTAGCCAGAGTGTAGTCTAGTCTCGAACCCCCCCAGACTGGTTAGAGTAACCCCCAGTGCTCCAGTGTATCTTGTAACACGAGTGTAGTCTAGTCTCGAACCCCAGCCTGGTTAGAGAAACCCCCAATGTTCCAGTGTATCTTATAACCAGAGTGTAGTCTAGTCTCGAACCCCCCCAGCCTGGTTAGAGTAACCCCCAGTGTTACAGTTTATCTTGTAACAAGAGTGTAGTCTAGTATTGAACCCCAGCATGGTTAGAGTAACCCCCCGTGTTCCAGTGTATCTTATAACGAGAGTGTAGTCTATTCTTGAACCTCAGCATGGTTAGAGTAACCCCCAGTGTTTCCAGTGTATCTTGTAACAAGAGTGTAGTCAAGTCTTGAACTCCCAACCTGGCTAGAGTAACCCCCAGTGTTCCAGTGTATCTTGTAGCCAGAGTGTAGTCTAGTCTTGAATCCTGCCTTGTTAGAGTAACCCCCAGTGTTCCAGTGTATCTTGTAACCAGCGTGTAGTCTAGTCTTGAACCCCAGCCTGGTTAGAGTAGCCCCCAGTGTTCCAGTGTATCTTGTAACAAGAGTGTAGTCTAGTCTTGAACCCCGGCCTGGTTAGAGTAACCCCCAATGTTCCAGTGTATCTTGTAACCAGAGTGTAGTCTAGTCTTGAACCCCAGCCTGGTTAGAGTAACCCCCGGTGTTCCAATGTATCTTGTAACCAGAGTGTAGTCTAGTCTTGAACCCTGCCTTGTTAGAGTAACCACCGGTGTTCCAGTGTATCTTGTAACAAGAGTGTAGTCAAGTCTTGAACTCCCAACCTGGCTAGAGTAACCCCCAGTGTTCCAGTGTATCTTGTAACCAGAGTGTAGTCTAGTCTTGAACCCTGGCCTGGTTAGAGTAACCCCCAATGTTCCAGTGTATCTTGTAACAAGAGTGTAGTCAGGTCTCGAACCCTGCCTAGTTAGAGTAGCCCTCAATGTTCCAGTGTATCTAGTAACAAGAGTGTAGTCTAGTCTCGAACCCTGCCTTGTTAGAGTAACCCCCAGTGTTCCAGTATATCTTGTAACAAGAGAGTAGTCAAGTCTAGAACCCTGGCCTGGTTAGAGTAACCCCCGGTGTTCCAGTGTATCTCGTAACAAGAGTGTAGTCAAGTCTAGAACCCTGCCTTGTTAGAGTAACCCCCGGTGTTCCAATGTATCTTGTAACCAGAGTGTAGTCTAGTCTTGAACCCTGGCCTGGTTAGAGTAACCCCCAATGTTCCAGTGTATCTTGTAACCAGAGTGTAGTCTAGTCTTGAACCCTGCCTAGTTAGAGTAACCCCCAGTATTCCAGTGTATCTTGTAACAAGAGTGTAGTCTAGTCTTGAACCCCAACCTGGTTAGAGTAACCCCCAGTGTTCCAGATCTTGTAACCAGAGTGTAGTCTAGTCTTGAACCCTGCCTGGTTAGAGTAACCCCCGGTATTCCAGTGTATCTTGTAACAAGAGTGTAGTCTAGTCTTGAACCCTGGCTTGGTTAGAGTAACCCCCAGTGTTCCAGTGTATCTTGTAACAAGAGTGTAGTCTAGTCTTGAACTCCCAACCTGGTTAGAGTAACCCCCGGTGTTCCAGTGTATCATATAACAATATTGTAGTCTAGTCTTGAATCCTGCCTAGTTAGAGTAACCCCCAGTGTTCCAGTGTATCTTGTAACCAGAGTGTAGTCTAGTCTTGAACCCTGCCTTGTTAGAGTAACCCCCGGTGTTCCAGATCTTGTAACAAGAGTGTAGTCTAGTCTCGAACCCTGCCTTGTTAGAGTAACCCTCAGTGTTCCAGTGTATCTTGTAACAAGAGTGTAGTCAAGTCTAGAACCCTGCCTTGTTAGAGTAACCCCCGGTGTTCCAGTGTATCTCGTAACAAGAGTGTAGTCTAGTCTCGACCCCCGGCCTGGTTAGAGTAACCCCCAGTGTTCCAGTGTATCTAGTAACAAGAGTGTAGTCTAGTCTCGAACCCCAGCCTGGTTAGAGTAACCCCCAATGTTCCAGTATATCTTATAACCAGAGTGTAGTCTAGTCTCGAACCCCCCCAGCCTGGTTAGAGTAACCCCCAGAGTTCCAATGTATCTTGTAACAAGAGTGTAGTCAAGTATCGAACCCTGCCTTGTTAGCGTAACCCCCGGTGTTCCAATGTATCTTGTAACCAGAGTGTAGTCTAGTCTCGAACCCCAGCCTGGTTTGAGTAACCCCCAGTGTTCCAGTGTATCTTGTAACAAGAGTGTAGTCTAGTCTTGAACCCGGCCTGGTTAGAGTAACCCTCGGTGTTCCAGTGTATCTTGTAACCAGAGTGTAGTCTAGTCTCGAACCCCAGCCTGGTTAGAGTAACCCCCTGTGTTCCAGTGTATCTTGTAACAAGAGTGTAGTCTAGTCTTGAACCCCGGCCTGGTTAGAGTAACCCCCAGTGTTCCAGTGTATCTTGTAACCAGAGTGTAGACTAGTCTTGAACCCCAGCCTGGTTAGAGTAACCCCCAGTGTTCCAGTGTATCTTGTAACCAGAGTGTAGTCTAGTCTTGAACCCCAGCCTGGTTAGAGTAACCCCCAGTGTTCCAGTGTATCTTGTAACAAGAGTGTAGTCAAGTCTCAAACCCTGCCTAGTTAGAGTAACCCCCAGTGTTCCAGTGTATCTTATAACCATAGTGTAGTCTAGTCTTGAACCCCAGCCTGGTTAGAGTAACCCCCAGTGTTCCAGTGTATCTTGTAACAAGAGTGTAGTCTAGTCTTGAACCCCAGCCTGGTTAGAGTAACCCCCGGTGTTCCAATGTATCTTGTAGCCAGAATGTAGTCTAGTCTTGAACCCCAGCCTGGTTAGAGTAACCCCCAGTGTTCCAGTGTATCTTGTAGCCAGAATGTAGTCTAGTCTTGAACCCCAGCCTGGTTAGAGTAACCCCCAGTGTTCCAGTGTATCTTGTAACAAGAGTGATGTTGCTAAGTCAGGTAATACCCAGGAAGCCTCGAGTGAAAGAGACTCGCTGAGCTCAGCACGGAGCACCACGAAGATATCACGTGGAATTGCTACCGAGCCACGCGCATCCTGTCTCGTCTGTACACCTACCAGCCCCTGGTACATCAACCTCTCACCATGGAGGGAAATAAGGAATACTTACTGTGTGCTGGATACAACTCAATGATTGTATCACTCCAAGAACCTGTGTAAATTCAGTAACTTCATTATCAAAGGGGGTGTATATTCCGTTACGTATTAAATGATTTTACATTTTTTTCAATTAAATTGTAGCGTAGCTCCAAAGGTCTAAGACCTTTAAAATCTTGTAAAGCTCTCAACTTCTTTCATCATATATATATAAACCTATTTCCTTTAAAAATGATTCAAAACGTCACCAATCATTGTCATATTAGAATATCTATACTCACCAAGAAAGTTACCCAAGAAACAATTTTAATATATATATATATATATATATATATATAAAGGATAAAAGAAGTGTATATATATATATATAGGATAAAAGAAGTTGAGAGCTTTACAAGATTTTAAAGGTTTTAGACCTTTGGAGTTACGATACAATACAATTTTAATATATATATTAAAATTGTTTCTTGGGTAACTTTCTTGGTGAGTATAGATATTCTAATATGACAATGATTGGTGACATAGTGAATCATTTTTAAATGAAATAGGTTTATTCGTTTACACATTATTTAAAAGTAAGGTGAAGTTCATACACACAAATCATGACAAAGAATCAAACATTCATCAATGAATTATACAAAAAAAAAGTTTTTGCTCTACGTTATTAATATTCTATTTAGCGCCGCTTTTTACTATATATTTAGGCTAAACACCTATGTACAAATTACGCCAATGAGTTAGTACATGTTCACGTTTACTTCCATGATTAATCGAGTTCTGACAGTTTAATCACCAGACTAAATTTAATCTAACCCAACCAAAACACACAAACAATTTACAATAACCGTGGATTCTAGAACAGAAGTTGTGAAGACTCCCTTTTTCTGAATTCTAGAAGTAAAAAGTTGTGAGTCACCCCCCGCGCGGATCGCCCACAAGCTGTTTTGCCACCACTGTAGGGATTATAGAATCCTAATTACCTAATTCTAGGACAACCACATCAACTAGGCCCGAAACCATGATTATAGCACTAATCTAAAATAAATAATTCAAGTTTAAAGATAGTAACCTGTATCAGCGTTCAAAGGTGTCAGTCTCGTCTTGAGGGTTTTTCGATGATTGAGTGGTCGTGCTTCTAATCCCAGCAATGTTTAATGAGATTTTTTCACCCCCCTAAATGGTATCTCACCTTCCCTCCAATGTGGGTATATTTCTTCTTGAACATATCTCACTGGTTTAAATTTTCAGACAGACTGGGTGGGCAAAAAGACACGAATCAAAGAAAGAAAGAGAGAAAGAAAAACACAAACTTTTCCTTGTATGGAATTTACTTAGTGAACTGAACACTACCATCAAGTAATATGAAGACTAAAACCCTGCTTAAGTGGCCGCATAGTCTATGTCTCTAGGGCGTCTTTCTGGCAATAAATTGGTCTGCCGATGATGGGGAGATTGGGGTTCGAATCCCGGTCGGGTGTACTGAGGGTTTTTTCCGCGTAAATGGCTCTCCATGCTCCCAACACCCAAATTTGGGTACACTTCTTATCCCTAACATACTAGTATAGTTAGTAAATATGCGTATAAACCGAATGGGTAGTAAGACCTGGAGAGAGATTATTATTATTATTATTATTATTAGCACCGCGTCTTACTACCCGTTCGGGTTATACGCACTTACGCTAATGTTTAATGGTAGGATGATTGTGAGATGAACTGGAGGATCTACAATTTAACGTGGAATCCGAACCACGGGGGAGGCCTGGCATTCCCCACATTCACAAGTTGTGATTAATACACGTCTTGTCGGCTGGAGATAAAACCAAACCAAAATATAACGACTAAAAGTTGTTGCCCACCCGTTCGTATGGCATCGTATCGACTAGGTGCTAAATACAATGAATAAATAAAGTTTGATAAGAGTTATTTCCATCAATGGTGCACTGCAACATGTATGCACTTTGCATTCCACGTGTCATATTGACCTTAAGCCCGTTAAGTTTCCCTTGGCCTAGAAACGAGCCATGACGTAACATGGTGTGGTACATTGTACTTGCATCGGAGATATTAAGTTCATCTGGACTGCCGACCTAAGAGAGATTACACATTTTTTGGAAAAAAATCTCATAAGAAAATAAAGTGTGTCGAAGAAGATAGCACTCCGATACACTCAACGATAAAAATATGACATTGAAATTGACACTTTGTACAGTAGACTGGCGTTCATAAATATTCATTTGACTGTACTATGCCAACAATCCTGGGTTAGATTGACGTGTACCAGATGCAATTTTTAAACATATCCAATAAAAATGTTTAAACATATACTAAATTATAATCATAGGTTCAATCAAACCTATCCAAGGTCAACGGATTTCTTGGAGCTATAAATATTCGTAGCACAACTTCCTTCGAAAGGGAGCTAAAGCCGTCAATCCCCTGTCGATTGCAGCATGTAATAGAACCCTATAAGGTATATGAAAAAACCTCTCTTGGTAAAATTGGTAGGACCTTTCGATCTAGCTCATAGAAATTATAGTGTGCTGATATAATAAGTTGGTTCAGAAAGTGCACGTTGTATATTTCAAATAAATAAATAAAATAAATATAAAAGTATAATGTAAAATTTTAAAGAGCAAAAGAAAGAAATTTAAATCAAGAAACCAAGAAGGAGCCACTAAAATAATGAATGTTGTGTTAAAAAAAAGTATTCTAAGTTTACTAAAAATTATTCTAGTTTCACTGTTGTCAAGCTAAAAATGTAGAAAATTGCACTTACTTGTGATTTCCTGTTCGAGTGTAATCGTGCATATAATATCCCCGTTACTCGGCCTTGAAATGGGTCCTTAACTATCTCGTAGACATAAGGGTCCTTGGAGTTTATTCTCATCCATGTTGTAACGATCGAACTGACTCTATCACCGATAAGAAGGTGCTAGCAGGAAATGATGGCTTGCTGACCTCACTCATGTTTTATTTCCTCAAAGAATAAATTACATTTCACATTATTGAAAAATATACATAGATAACACACACTTGCCCTTTTTTAATAATATTTTTTTTCAACATAAATGATAGCTGTGACATTGACTGCCCTTTTAAATTATTGCATTTATATATTAAAAACTAAAATAGATATAAAAAATAATGTAAATCATTTTTAATAATATTTAATCACTTCTTTATTCCATATTATTATATAGATAACAATAAAGTGGGTCACTTCCTAGCCTTGAAATAAAACTAAACAAAGCATCCCTCCCTCCTAGAGCCCCATCATACCATTCCCACATTCTCGAATCAAAAGAACGAGAAAATCCTTCCCTTCCACTTCACCACGACTCATTCACAACAATCCATCGTTTCTCCAGTCTTCTTTCACTCATTTTTATGTCTTTTTTTTCATTTAAGGTGAGAACACAGGAAACGCTAGAAAAGGTATGTATTTTTGCAGTTTTTATGGCAAACTTTTTTGTTGTTGAAATAAATCAAATATTGATTATAAAAAACATAGTTTAATTTTCTTCAAATAGGTATATCAACAGATCTTGAATATCTTTCATGAATATAGGGGCATTATCTAACAAATTTTTTAGACGAAGAGAAAAAAATTTCACGAAATTCCAGGATGCCCTGCATCACGTCTACCCGATCAGGTAACAAACACACCTACGTACTAATTACGTTAATGATTTTGGGAGTAAGGGAGGTTATATTTATAAGAATTGTACTTGCATTTCCGTGGAGGGAGAGTGGAAAACCATTTTGGAAAACTACCCTCAGTGCACCCCAAGCGAGATTCGAACCTTGACCTGCACGTCATCAGCAGTATATTCTACTGCGAGAGCAGTGCGTTGGACCATGCGACCACCAGTGCAGGTATTACAAGTACAGTATAGCTATAAAATAAACGGAAATCATCACAAGTTTTTTCTGCGCCTTTGGCAAATGTCCTTTATTCAGATTTGAGACTAATTAATGTCATAATTAATAATGATCTTTTTTTATCGTGAAAAATAAATAAATAATATTATTAAACTGCCTCACGGAGCCTAAAATAACTGGTGGAGCCCAAGGGCTCCGTGAAGCACGGTTTACAAAAACGTTCATCTAGGCCTTCTATTTTACAAACTCCTAACAAAATGAGGGTTAGCAGCACCATAGAGAAATAAGTATCCCTTTCTCTATGGTCACACCCTAAATCGTACTCATTCAGAACTGCTAATATGTTTTATCCCCCCCTGAATCCCAAAAATGTGAAAACTAAGAATCCCAGCCGGCTTCGAGGCAACATAGTGTTTGATAAACGGTTGAAGATATTAGAATCTTACTCACATCTGAAAATGTCCGCGAATATTGAGTTTGGGACCTTTTACTTACAAGTTTACCTTTCAAGAAAAGGTCCGAGGGGAAATATTATCCGTACAAATATATTATCCTAGTTTTGAAATAAAAACATATAAAATACATGTGTTACAATGACTATTAACGTAAATGTGCGCATCACAGTTCATTAGAGAAGCTAATTTACTGAAAGGCGAAAAGAGAAAAAATAGATTTCATCGAAATCTGCTTTAACGATTTTGATTACATTTTGTATTTATATACTGTTCAGATCCGAGACCTTAGCTCAGTCGTTAGCTTGTTTGTCTACTGAGCTAAGGGTCCGGGCTCGATATCAGGCATGGTCGAAATATTTATCATTGGCGAAATGTGGGTTTACCCTTTTACAGGAATGAATTAATGGCCGGGGACTGGATGTTGTGTCTGTCCTAGTCATAAGATATATTATGAGGCACTTGAAGTTACGAGAGGCCTAGCAGGCCAGTAGTGGAAAAGTATATGGCTGGAATAAAAAATTGACCCAGGCCACTGGCTGGAAATAGTAATGGATGTAAAAAGTACTGTTCAACTTTACAAACAAAATGTCAACTTTCATTTTTACATAAAAATTAGTTTGAGGGTAAGCAGGCATTTCCTAAGGTTGATCATGTGATATTCGGCAACTATTTGAAATACGAACTAACATAATTATTGTAGAGTAAGGTTGTGTCACCCTGCCTTAGACTATTTCGCCATCGAAAAGGGTATTTTCCTGTAGACTCAATGATGTGAGCCCACAAGAGAGCTATTCCGGCTGAACGACCGCCGTCGTTAACAATGATAGTGCCGACATTTGTGAATAGGGGGTGTCATGTGGTCAGCACAACGAGCCCTCCGACCGTAAATATCAGTTTTATAAACCGGAGCTGCCACTTATTTATTTAAGAATCTCCTCATTTGTCCTCACGAGGTTGAGTTTTACCCCGTTCCAGACCCAGTTTCACAGATAAATTTTTGGAACGCCGGGGATTGAACCCGGAACCTTTGGATCTGTAGACAGGAACTCTGACCTCTTAGCCACAGAGGCGGTCATTTTGCTTCAAAAACTACAAAAATACTGACCTTGGACTGTGATCTAAGACATCCCACCATAAACTACCTTGGAGCGTTAGCGTGACTTGTATTACTTTTTATCACCACGTATTTCTATCCGTTCGGGTTATACGCTTATATATCAATTACGCTAATGGTTTTAGGTATTAGGAAGGTTATATTTATAATAAACGTACTTGCATTTGTTTTAAGGGGGAGTGGAAAACCATTTAGGAAAAATCGCCCTCAGTACACCCGACCCAGATTCGAACCCTGATCTTCCAATCATAGGCAGTATAGTCTACCGCGGACTTGTTCTACTGCCCGAAACAACCCTATCTGATTGTGGAGGGCATAACGACGCGTTTAAAAAGGCTGCCAGCAGGGTGTGAACGGTGGACATAACGTGGCCCAGTAATAATATCCTCGAACTGGTAGCTGCTATCGGTTATGGAGGGACAGTAATACACAATAAATTGCCGCCTACAAGTACAGCGGTGCGTCGCGAAGCGGAATGATACACTGATAGTTAATTAAAGCGAGATTTAGTGGCTTCATAAGCGGCGGGTCACGTGATATATGACTGCAGCCAGTTAATGAAGGCATCCAAGCGCGGGGTATTTATGTTGCCGCGAGATACGGGCATGAGAGAGACAGAGGGAGGTGGAGAGAAAGAGAGAGAGAGAGAGAACAACGGGTGGGAGGGGTAGGAACAGAAACCGAGCGAACTGAAACTCAGACAAAAACCCTAAACGACAAGATGCTAAATAAATTATTGTTTGGGGAGGAAGGGGTGGTGGTTCCTACGCCGGTGTAGTCTTAATGGCACGAGATTATAAATTAACTTCATTTTAAAATTTAGTTCGATTATAGAGTTCTAAGACATTTTGCTGATAAATATTTTCTTGAATATATATAATATTTACCAGAAATTATATAAATGAATTTCAATAAATATTTTTCATAAATATTATATATATATATATATATTATGAAATATTTATTTAAATTTATATATAATGAAATATTTATTTAAATTTATTTATATATTTGCTGATACATATATATGATTTCAAGAAAATATTTATATATATACTTGAGAAAATATTAATCAGACAAATGTATCATCTTTTCTCAGTCGTATAGGTACACATACGATAGAGAAAAGATAACACATTTTTCTGATAGATATTTATTTTGGGAAAATTTATGATATCATTATGCATATAACGTATAGACTAGATTATATACATAATGTATGTCATAAATTAAGAAAATATTGTATTAGTTTTTCAAAATAAAACAAAGAAAATATAAAACTTATGTTGATCAATCTAATATATATATATACTATATATTTATAAATATATACTATATATTGTAGCCAATTATCAGGTGTGTACGGTATCAGGAAAGGTCCTAAAAGTACATATATGTAGGCCTTATCATTAATGCAAGAAACCGTGTTTAATATATTATATGAGGGTTGATATATATCCAACTCTTCTTTCAATTTTATTCCACAACGAACTTTATTTATATAAAGGTTTAAGTAACAACTGTGATAAGTTTAAATTAAATCGGTTTATACGTTAAAAATGTTTCGTTGAACATATCCACCACAAATAGACAGACAAATGCCAATTGGCGAAGCTAAAATGGAGATCTCGCTTCATTATTTTAATAAATCAAACCACATGACTATGTTCTTATTTGTTTTTACACTCTGTCAATATTTGCTAGATCACCTAATCAACGAGCCCACTTTAAGAGCGCGCAGTTGAACATTTCCCACCTCAATTTGTTTTTTTCCCATCAGTCACCTGAGCAAGCTCGGAGTCCCCCATCTTGGGAGGGACCCTGTGCAGCCCCATCATTTGCACACCCGGAAGGACAGTCCTGGATATTATCATTACTGATAAAACGATAGTAAATATATAGTAGAATATTAACAGAAATAATGTATTTGGGTTTTATAAAAGGGCCTTCTTAGCATGTTCTTAATTTAAACCACTAAGCCTATATTAGTTTATATTTTCGACACCGCATCTAAATATCCTTTTGGGTTATGTGCCTATGTACTAATTACACTAATGGTTTTAGATATAAAAAAGGCTATATGTAAAGGAAGTGTACCTTCATTTGTGTGAAGGGGGAGTGGAAAACTATTTTGGAAAAACCACACTCCGTTGCAGCCGACCGAGATTCGAACCTCATTCTCCCCGTTATCGGCCGACTAATCTACTAGAAGAGTAGTGCATTAGACCATGCGACCATTGGAGCGGGTCTTATATTACTTATTTAGGAACTCCACTTTATGATTTTAATCAATAAGATCACTAACTCTACAAATATTCGAATATGTGTTTATTAATCTTTATTTAATATTTAAAGAAACGTATTTTGTACATAGAAGAAAAGTATGGCTCATACGATGGCATTCAAATAAATTTGGTAATAACTCATCATACCTATTGTAATACGAAGCCCTCAAAGTTTGTATTTTCATTTATCTGATAAATTATATCAATGCCTATTACTTAAACGGTTCTAATTTAAAAGGTGCTCCTTGAACATAAATTGTGTATTAACACGCGAATCTAACCCGGGACTTTTGACTTAGTACGCCAATGATATTACCACTGAGCTATCCAGGAGTTGTTACGTGCCCAGGGTCATTCTTCACTCTTATTTTAAGGCTGAGTCTGTGATGGACGTGCAGATATCTTCAATTAAATATGAACGCAACTAAATATGAATGAACCATTAAGATCGCTATATATATCGCAGCCACTTTAGGGCTTTATACTGCCGGTAGTACAATGTCAGTTGTACAAATGCGCCTATTATGATGGATTAAGTAGCCCGGCTATTAGAGTGGCTAGGTCCGGCTGTAGCCGCATCCAAATAATTGTCATTGTACTATACCGGCAGCATCAATCCCTCATGAGTTGAATGTGGCTGCGTGTATTAAGCCAAAAGTCCCGGGTTCAATCCTCCTATCCAAGTGTAATTTTTCAATTTAAATAATAATGAGTAACACCTAGAGGTTTCTAAGCAGTATGATTTATTTTAATATATTATCAACACATTTGTAGATTTTTATTTTGCCTTTAGGAAAATTGATCGTAAAAAACCCATATAAGGCTACAATTTTTAAACGTTGAGGATATTTATGGAAATATACTTTTTTCAAAGTAGAAAGGAGTGAGGGGTAAGTAGTACTTTCCTTTACATTTAGACGGTGTGAAAAAAACCTCTTAACACATCAAGCGCCTCCTGCTCGACTTACCACCTACTGAGGTCACGTGGTACTCATTCTGTGGTGTCCTCAATCATCAACTCCCAATGTAGAGAGGTCTGCAAATAAAGAGATGACAATGAAAGGGTTAAATACTCACGCCAGCCGTGGCACCTACGGTGTTCAACCTTTGTTTATAATATTAAAGATCTACTTGCAGTCTACTTGATTTTCTGTTGTCTAATGCAGGGGTCACCAATTGTCGGGTCATGTTGGTGAATGGAAAAACATCAGAATATAATTCCTGAAAAGCTATATTTTCAAAGTTGCTTAACTTTGAGGGCAGGGGTTTCATTTATTATTTATTTATACAAGCTTTTAATGCAAAAAAGATAATTATGTCGCTACCTTTCACCTCAAATTTGTCGTGAACCATATTCAGAAAAAACACTTCTAGAATCGTATGAAATATCCAAACTTCTGCAATACATCTCATCACTCCTGGAGGTTGCGCAGAATAGATAAGAAAAGGGAAAAAAAAAGTTTATTTCGAAAATATTCTTCTCTCCAAAATAGGATATTTTTGTTTCAAGTTACCTAACCAAGCAAGATTTTAGTCTGTTAACAAACTGTTGACATTTATAAGGTACAAAAGTAAAAAGTATTCCTAGACTTAAATATATATATTTCAGGTGGAAAACAAAGTGGAAGGATAAAATTGAAATTTGAGTTTTTGTATTATTAGTAATTTATTTTTATTTAATTTGGCACACTTAAATATTTCCTACTCTGATTAATTTTTCAATTACTTTTAATTGTAAGCTACAAATATCCTTATAGAACAAAATAGCCAGGACCACGGAAGTGCACTAACTTCTTTGAGCGGACATGGGTTAGATGTGATTGATGTGCCTTGTTCTAAATACATAGATGTTAAAACAATGCCTTCTCATAAAAGTAATGTGCATGCCGTGTCGTAGCTAATAGGGAGTAATTTATCATTATTTATTAGAAGGTCTTCTGTCTTACGACAGGTCAGTAAATTTATACCGTCAATGCGCCCTGTCCTCTGCCTCCTCCTTCAGCTCTCCGAAATTTCTTCTTTCCTTCAAGTCATCTAATATTTGAATGTTCCTTCTTCCTANCAACCAACGGGAAACATCGAAGTATTAAATATCTTACAGAGGGCCATCCAAAGTAGGGGGTAAGAGCAGTCAAATGGGTCATTTTTCTACAGGCCCCAACTTCCCTAGGACGCGTAACGACCTAAACATGTCTCTTTTACAGTAGCAATTCCTCCGTAGTCACAAGATAATGAATGTCCTGTAGTGATGTTTATATCTACTTTCCAAGCCAGGCTTTTCTAAAAAGATATGGACATTGTAAAGATTATAATAAACTAGCTTAATAATGATTGAAGGAAGCTTTTACTTTTTTTTTCGTATTCTGAAAGATTACAGTCCACGAATCCCACTATTGTTCTATCTTAAGTTTCACCATAGAAGAAACAAGCTTGCTACCCTTCAGTGCAAACGAAGTGTTCATAGTTTAATAATTAAATTAATAAAAACTAATCAAATTAAAGAAATCAATTTTAGTTTTATTTTCGTGAAAGAGGGCCCCCACAATGCAATTACCCCTGGTCCTCTGAATTCTATAAACGACCCGAATCTTACACACCTTATTAAGTTATTTATTTAATTCAACATGACACGTCATTAATAAGTTTTACGCTTCTATGATTCGATTAAGTGTCATCACTGATAGTCAGTGAATTAAACTATTTAACATAAGAAAACAAAGTTAGGAGGTAGAGAAAGTTGAAAGAAATTTACAAATATCAGATTGAAGAGGAGGTGAGAAACTATATTGTGGTTAAAAAAAAAATCATCAGTACACCCGATGTCAGGAATGAACTCCAACCTCATAGTAAAGGGTGCTATGTGCAATACACTTACATAAAATTATTAAAATTAATATATTTAAGAAAACAAAAACTATTTTCTACTCGTTGCGCTTCTGAGTAATTATTAATTTCAAAGCCTAATCTAAGTTTCAAAGAACTACCTTAACCTACAACAATTAGAACAAATAGACTAGCGAACGCCAAACAACTACCTGGATATAATCCCGTTTGGGACTCATTGATTAATGTGGTCGGCCTACATGTTAAGAAGCCCTATCTAGTTTATTAAAAAATTAGAATTTTGGTAGGAAGAAACCTTGAAAAAAATACAAACATATATTTTGTGGACAACAACAATAACATTTTACCTTGAGCTTTTTATTATCAGGGTTATTTTATTAGTATGGATAATATGTATCATAAGTGGCCGCTGTGATCACATATCTTGACGTATAAATACAAGAAACAAGCTCAATTAACTTTTCTATGAGTAATATAAAGTAATTCCAATGAAAATTGTCTGAAGCTAGTTTCTAAATAATTCACTCTGTGTGTGTGTGTACGCAAGCATATGGAATTATAATGCTGCCCAGTTGATAAATTATTAAATTATATTAAGTTGTATAAATGATGTGTACTGCAATATATAGTTAAAAACATAGTGCACTTCATCAACCTGAAATGAAATTTTTGTCTTCAACTATGGAGTTTAAATATTTGTATAAGTGCCCTAGAGCTAGTAATCTAAAGGTATGAACTGTTGCAACCAACAGGTTTTTTTTAAAAAAATTAGTGGCTTAGGCTATTTATGAGGATAATATATTCCTAAATCTAGGAAATATTTCTATTTCCTCATTGCTACGCATGGTTAACTTTCAATGTTCTCATTCATAGAAATATTTTTACACATATAAAAACCTTACAAGCTGTTGGCGACTCAATCTATATCTAGAAGCGGCTGGGGTTCAATCCTCGGTCCCGGCACAGATTTATTTGATTACCAAACCCTTCCTTCACCTCTGACAAGACATCTTGTGAATGTGGGGAATGCCAGGCCTCCACCGTGGTTCGGATTCCACGTTAAACTGTAGGTCCTTCATTTCATCTCACAATCACCCTGCCATTACACATTAGCATAAGTGCGTATAACCCGAACGAGTAGTAAGACGTGGTGCAAATAATAATAATAATAATATATCTAGAAGGAATACCACAGCTAGGATACAGACCATGAATTTATAATTTAGTAAAATAGAATGATTATTTCATTTCACAGTTACATTTTTGACCGAAGGTCCCTTAATTTGCTCACCATGTAAACGACTGACCTTTTATCCATCATCTTAGGCCTTTAGTTGAGCAACTTTCAAGTTGAATATCCACGCTAACAATCGTGTCTATATAGGTTCAATATAACATCACTGGGTTAGTTCGCATTATCTTTCTCTGTATCCATATCCATCTCTCTTATACATCTTCTATCCTTGTCTTACATGACTGATACGGTGCAATCCACTTGACTCTGATTGCATTGTGTTCACCCGCCCTGCACTAATTGATATCCAGAAGCGAAATTAATGATGTTTAACTAAGCCGAGTAACCTCTGCACCCCCCTCGTACCCTCTAGCCACCCCGCTGGGTCCAACCCTTCAAGCACTTCTCTCCGCGGCGGGCGGGATCGACGAGATCTCTCAACGCCACCTCACCCCTTCCTCACTTCTCTCAGCAAACAATTGGCTTCAGTCAGACCTCAGGATTAACTTGCTTGCCAATCTATGTTTTTGCAAGGAGATTCTTTTGACTCCGGTATTGGCTTAGTGCTGTAGTGGTCAGTGCACCTGGCCACGGGCTTAGGAGTCAAGGGTTCGTTACCCAGCTTGTACCTTAGGTATTTTTCCTGAGAGAGGAACTTCCCCAATGATCCCCCGGGTTTGGTTAGTCAGTCTTAGGTAAGGTTAAGACTCACACCGGCTCCACAACTTCATAATAACTATCATCACATCATCTCACTACGGGTACGACGTGTAGACAACTTCCTATGGTGTATCCTGGACAACGTTCTGTTTGTGCCAACAGAGTGGCTAATAGTCTACACGTAAGGCGTCTGAGCGTGGATGTGATATCTCTCCCGGTCATATATGCCATTAGACAAAAAAAAAATTACAATAAGTCAAGCGTATTAGGTACATGAAAACATTTGAATAATCGTGAAAAGAGCTACATATGCAATAAGTGTAAGACAAAAGATCAGTCAAAAGTTATGAAATTAATTACATGGTGAAGGACTGAGCGGGTTTTCTTCTATATTTGACGTTGATAAAATTATTTAATTTTTAAATATAAAATAGTTTTTAAAATTATTAATAAAGTAATAAATAAATTAAATATGTCCGTTTTTATTGTATTATTATTATTATTAGCACCACGTCTTACTACCCGTTCAGGTTATACGCACTTACTGCTAATGTGTAATGGTAGGGTGATTGTGAGATGAAATGAAGGACCTACAGTTTAACGTGGAATCCGAACCATGGTGGAGGTCTGGCGTTCCCCACATTCACAAGATGTATTGTCAGAGGTGAAGATTTTTATTGTAACTTTTGCTTTTGAATATAGAAATATATGCCGGCCTTGTTCAGCTTATTATAACATTGTTTTTTAATCTCATTACTAACCCATTTATTTTCAGTTGCAAAAACTAAATCAGAAATAACTACTATTGTAGTGATTAAACATTTTGCAAAAAAATTAAGGACACAATTTATGGAAATGGGCTGCCCAGGGGTACGTGAGCGCAAAAAAAAGTTGGGAACTGCTGGTTTAATCGATTAGGTCCCACCCTGTATAAGTAATATAATGTCAGTATTGATGAATTCAGATGTCAGTATAAGATAATATAATCCACTTTGTTAATTTCTCTGAACTTTTCTCGTTACTCATATGCACTTTTGAATCATTTAAAAATTAAAAGTATTACTATCTGACAACCAAATAATAAAAACCTTATTTTCTACCTCGGTATGAACAGAAAATTCGATGTATCGCAACTACCTAAAAGTATTTTACATTAAGTAAATACACACATTTTATTTTGGAGCGTCATTCCAAACTATTATTTTAGTTATTATTTTTTAACTAAGAACTTTTAATGTGAGCTTTCTTAACCAAACAATTAACTAAAACAGACACAAAACCATGTTCCTCAGTCGCAAATACATCGTTAGTTTGGGGGAGGGGGAGGGAAATGGATGTCTCCTGCAGTAATCTACACCACGTCCTACTAATAAAGATGACAATGGTCCGGGAAATTTTCCCCAGTGGCGGCTTGCGGTGAGGGGGTCAAATAGTAGATGTGGCACCTTGAGCTTATAATATTTCGAAATAATATTGTGTTATGAGACGAGCGGGCTATAAGAAGGGTTAGGGTACGGGGATGAGACAGGGGTACATAGGAAGCATGGAGAATAGAGGGGGGAGACAAATTCGGGCCAAACTTGAAATTATTTTAACTAACTTATTGGTGATAAGAAATTTGAGTAGGATTTACTAACATATCTGGTCTACAAAGACCCGCATTCATTTTTTCTTTACTACATTTTCAAAACACCGCGTCTTACTAACCTTTCGGGTTGTACACCTATATACTAATTATACTAATGGGCTAGGGATGAGGAAGGTTGACTTTAGAGGAATTGCACCCGTGAGAGTGGAAAACTATTTAGGAAAAACCGCCCTCATTGCAACCGGCCAGGATCGAATACCAATCTCCCTGTCATTGGCGGTCTAGTCTATTGCGAAAATATCACGTTAGACCGTGCGGCCATTGAAACTCGTTTGATTATGCTTTTGGTGTTAATACTCTTAGGAGAAATTAGTCTTAAGTATAAACGTTGACATTTGGAATATCTATATCTCGATTACACTAGTTCCATTTAATAAGTTGCAATTATTTTACAGAAATAATAATTTCAAATTTTCCGTTTTAGGAAAATTTCCTCCTCACGTCTCTACCTAATACCCGTCCGGGTTATCCGCACTTATCAACGTTTATTAGAGTATGGATTGCGAAGATATGTATATATTAGGAAATGCCTCCGCATTTTAGTGAGAGAAACGGGAGTAATAATTAAGTAAAAACCACGCCTAGAACATTCGGTTGGAATTCAAATCAATACCTTTCCGTAATTGGCAACAAATCTGATGTCTAACCCACGTGCCCACTTGCACGGGAATATTAGGAATATTTTAAAATGTCATATTGCTGTAAAACGTCAAGCAGGAACTCCGCAATGCAACAACTTGAATCCAAAACGAGCGTTTTAATTAAATACGTGTTAATAATAATTAACGTTAGGCCCAGGGGATGGCACTGCTGCTATTTTCCAGAACAAAGCGGCTTGTTAACTTCGTCTCTAAATACTCCCGTCACATTTTAACTGGTTGCTGAAGTCGCGTAATGGTCGATTCACAACGAGACAATGGTCGTTGATTGTTTAGTGTCATGAGGGGGAGGGGTGTGTACAACCCCTTCACCCCTTTCTCAACCACTACTACCACCCCCCGATGAACTCTGCGGTTACGCTGCGTTTTGGAGGGACCATTTTCAGATAAAGCGTGTGTTGCTACAGCCACGATTTGGCCCGGAGGAGTCCAAAGTCGGGCACATGGGCCAAACACGTCGCGCTTGGACATTCCAATGTTGAGGTGGTGATGAGAGGAAAAAGAGGAAAAGGCGTGTTTTTGCAGTTTTTATATCAAAACATTCTTATGGCCTAAGTAAATCAAATATTTCTCCAGAATTAAAATAGCGTTTAGCTTTCTTTACATGGTGATATCAACAGTTGTTGGATATCTGTCATGAGCTTAGTTGTATTAGATGACAACCTTTTCAAACGAAGACAAAAGTTATCATTACATTCTAGCACACCCTTGACAGATATTTAATAACGGTTGATATCATCATGTGAAGAAAATTAAACTTTATGATTATACTGATGCAATATTTGATTTATTTTTACAAAAAAAAAGTTATTATATAAAAGCTGCAAAAACACCAGTTGACCTTTTATCGCATCCCCATCTTAAGACCAACGCCTTACCCGGTGAGGGAAGGGGCACGTTCTACTATTGGTTGCTCATAAAAACAGTCCCTCATCGAGAGGTGGCAAGAATTTTTTTTTTTTACTAAATACCTCTTAAAACCATAGTTAAAGTTTATTTCAAACATATTTTGATAAATATACTATTAACTCCTAGAAACCCTATCCTCTACTACTAAGTACAAAACAGGATAAGAGAAAATTTATTTGCCAGTTTCAAACGGTCAATCTTCTTTTAAAATCATATTAGTTAAATACATATTTTCAAATTAGTACACTTATTGTAAAAATATTACCCTCAAAAAGTATTTTTAGTAAATTTAACACACATTGGTGGGCACGTGGGCTATACGTCAACCTCCCACGGTCTAGTTTGCCAATGACTGATGTTCGAATCCTGTCTGGGTGTACTGAAGGTGTTTTTACTAAATATTTTCTCTTCACCTCCACGCAAATTCGGGTACATTTACTCTACAACTCCATTTTCGTGTTAAATGTGTACAGCCTATCCCGGAGGTTGGATCCGGACAACTGGGCGCCAGGACAACTGGGTGCCAAAAGTAACTCTACTTTTTTTCTTTAAAATCCTTTTCAATTTTTTCATAGCATAATGCAATGCACTTTTTTCTTTTTAATTAAAAAGTGATGAGTAAAAGCAAAAGATGCACTCTTTGATTATGCGCAACATATTTTATTTAAATGTTCTTTGTCTTGTATTAATGCATTGCGATAGCTAGGCTAGGTAGACTTTATAAATATGAATTAATTAAGTTTCCGCTACTCAGATTTTTTTTAAACTCCAAAAATTAATATTTACGTATTTGAAAAATATATGATGTTGCGCTGAAAAATATGATTAGTTTAAAAAAAAGTTCATTTTGAGTTTTTACCAATCACTTTTTAATTTTAATTGAAAAATATATTTAAAAAAATTGTGCAATTTTTATATTATAAGAAAAGTGCATTGCATTATACTAGAAAAATGTTAATTAAAAAGAAAAGGAAAAAAATGTTTTTAACGTCCAGTTGTCCTGGCGCCCAGTTGTCTTAGACCGCACAGAGGATAAGATGTAGTTGCAAAAAGAAAAAAAGAAGGGTGGATTAATGAAGATTTTCGTGAATTTAAATTTAAGTTGTATATTGACCAGCACGGGCCTTGAGTCTAGGACTTTGGACAAAGCTCTATTACACTGCTCTACAGTTTACAGGGTCATCCTGTGCCCAGTCATACATCTATATTTATTTAGAAGTAGAACATCATAGACTTGTGATACCGTCAGCTACTTGATGCTATAAGTCTCGAGTTCTATCCTCATGCACATTGCACAGGTGTCATTTTTCAACGTATGTTTAGATTATCTTTGTACACAGCACTGAATTCAAGACAATAAAAATGTCATTATATTTTAATCGAAATTAAACATGTTTAGTTTAAGGTGGGCGTGAGGGATTTAGGGCAGAAGGAACGCGTGTTTCTTTACAGTTTTTATAACAAAATAAAAAAGCTGGATTCAGTAGACACATTTGGTGTATGTTAATGCTATGTATATGCTATTTGTCATAAACAGTACATTGATGAATTTTATCAGGACTTTTTGTTGTTGTTTATCTTCAATTAAAAAGTTTCTAATCAAATGCTTCTTTGCTTGTGACAACTTTTAAAGTACTGTCAAGATTATTAAATGTATAAAACTAAACTAATCTTCACTACTGAAGCAATACATTAGACAAAATGGTTTTTCGATATAAAAACTGGGTTTCCCCTCTACACCGCCTCAAAAAAAGCTTACACGTATGCTTAGTAAGTCGGACATGCAGTATAAACCTTTCTTTCACACCCCTGAATCAACCCTTTCCTTGGCACGGTTAATTCCTAGACATTTAAAGTGAAACATTTCCTTTTTAGATTTAGATTTACAATGAGCAGTTTTTTTTATTTTGTGTGTTCCTTGTGCTCTTCGAGACGTGTATCACAACACTTAACATGACAGTCAAAGATTCTGATGACTCAACGTCAAATTATCAAAACACTTGTGAACATTTAGAGGAAATGTGTGCTATTTTCAAATGTCATTCGTCGAATGGTTTAAAAAAAAACTTTACATTAATTAACGATAGATGTTGGCAAACATTCACCTCTATTTTCCCTATTATATTTTTATTTTCCCTATTATATTTTTATTTTCCCTTTCTTCACCTCTGACAAGACATCTTGTGAATGTGAGGAATGCCAAGCCTCCACCGTGGTTCGGATTCCACGTTAAACTGTAGGTCCTTCATTTCATCTCACAATCACCCTACCATTTCACATTAGCGTAAGTGCGTATAACCCGAACGGGTAGTAAGACGCGGTGCTAATAATAATAATAATAATAATAATAATAATAATAATATTTTTCTTTTGAAATTCGACACCTATGCTCAGTCGGTAGCGTGTCTTCTCTAATGAGTCAAGGGTCCCGGGTTCAATTCCCTGCATGACCGAAAAATGCATCATTGGTGTAATGTTGGTTTACCTTTTCACCGTGATGACCAAACGGTTGGGGACTGGATGTTGTGAATGTACTATTATTAAGTTAGATTATAAAGCATATGAAGAAGCTACGACAGGCCTAGCCAGCGGTTGTTGGAAAATATATGGCTTGAATAAAATAAACTGACCCAAGCCACAGGCTTGAAACCGTGATGGATGTAAATACTCGTATTTTTATTTGGCACTGTTTCTTACTACGTTTTTGAGCTATCACTATTAAATTAGAGTAAAATAATAGGGATGAGAAATGTAGAGTTTAAAGGAAATACATGCGCATTTTCATAGAGGGAGGGCGAAAAAAAATATTTTTTTTAATGCAACTTCAACACATCAATATCGGATTTGAGCCTCATCCACTTCGTTACCGGCTAACCAGAAAAAAGACGAGCTTGGCGTTTTGTCTGTGTGCTCACCGACAAGGATATTTCCAATATAGTTTCATTTATTTGAGGTATTTAGCATGCACTTTTGAACGGACTGATTATATCAATACATGATAATTTTTATGAGTGAACGCGAACGGGCCGACCCATTTTGTTGGGAAAGATATTTTCACATACCTTCTAAGGGTTCTTTTACATGTCACAATCGACATGAGGCCGACGGCATTAATTCTCTCCTAAGGGAGTTGTGCTGCGGATTTTTATCGCTCAGGAAAAACCCGTCAACCTCGGCTGGGTTTGAACCCACAAAAATCGAGTCACGAAGCGAGCACCTTTCCCCACATTTATCGTGTGCATGTATTACCTACATAAATTTGAGTGGACAAGTCCATGTATTCTTGGGAAAAGATTTTTTCCAAAATGTTCTCTTTAGAATTGCGATAAACAGAAGAACATTATCGCTGTGATCCAATCATCTTAATTCAAACTCACGCTACGAATAGTGGCCACCCACATCGGTGGTCGCATAATCTCAGGCGCTTCTCTCGCAATAGACTAGACTGCCGATGACGAGGGTATTGGAGTTTGATCCCAGTTGGCTGTACTGAGGGTGGTTTTTACAAAATGGTTTCCCACTCTCTCTATTCGCGCAAATTTGAGTACATTTCCTCTAAATTCAACCTTCCTTATCTCTAGCCATTAGCATAATTAGTACATAAGCGTGTACTCCGAATAGTTTGTAAGACGTGGGGTTAAAAATAAAAGTAGCCTGTATAATGAACTATTCAGAAGAAATAAGATTATTTGTAGTTGGTGACCTGGTGGCGGCCGGGATTCAATCCTCGGTCCCGGCATAGATTTATCTGATTACCAAACCCTTCCTTCACCTCTGACAATACATCTTGTGAATGTGGGGAATGCCAAGCCTCCACCGTAGTTCGGATTCCACGTTAAACTATAGGTCCTCCATTTCATCTACCAATCACCCTACCATTACACATTAGCGTAAGTGCGTACAACCCGAACGGGTAGTAAGCCACGGGGCTAGTAATAATAATAATAATTATTATTATTACTATTTGTAGTTTATAATTATACCTTTTAAATATATATTTATAATAAATAAAGGTTACGACTAAATGCTATAAAAACTAACGCTTCCTCTTGAATCCATTACTATTGTAGGTTTCTATTGCTATTTCTTGTATGGTCACCCAAGGTGGTTTTAGTGATTTTAAACTTTATTCTGTTTATTAATTTTGCTTGAATGTAGTTGACAAAACTAAATGAATTATATTGTTAGCCCAAACGGCCAGTAAAGACGTGTAAAAAAACCGGCCAAAGTTGTGGCTACTACAGTATGGTATTTAACTGTTCCATTTTCTATAATTAGGCAATATTGTACGAAGCCGGATATTTTTTTTTTATTTTGGCTACACTGTGTCTTACTACTCGTTCGGGCTATTCGCATATTTACACTAATTAAGTAGTGATGAATATATAATTCAGATTAAATTTACCCATATTTGCGTGAAGGAAGAGTGTGAAACCATTTAGGGGGGAAAAAAAACTTCAATATACTTAACTGGGATTCATACTTGGAACTCCTTACCACCAGCTAAACAGACTAGAAGAGACTGACGCCTTTATCTACGTGCCCACCAGTAAAGGTTAGATATGATTTTTTAATCGTTTTGATTGTGTTAGGGAAAAAAATATAATGTAAACAGGACGGGAAAAAAATATTTTAAGGAAGCTCACTACTTTAGATCAATCAAAAAAATAAAAGGAACATAATTTGGGGAAAAAAATATATCTTAATATTTATTAGAAAGGTTTTTTTTAGTATTTCAGAACTTGAATAGTGATCGAAAATGTAAATTTATTCTAGATTTATTCTAATAAGCTTATTATTTTTTAGGTTCGAGGATCATCGTAGTAATGGTTTCATGGGTTAAAACGAAATAATCTGCACAGCAGCAACCGTGTCAAAATTTAGCTGTACTTTTACGAAAATAAACAGCCTTTGCGCAGCGCTAAAAAAAACACTACTCCTAATGTTTACTTGCTCTTTAGTTAGTCAAACAATTGGAGCACTCCACCTACGTAACTCCAGCAGCCAAACAATACATGCTCTGCGGATTATTATAATCACTCATTAACAGTAATTAACAGTCGGAATACGCGGTTCAGTGCGTGAATGCAGTGTTTATTCGCAATTAAAAGTAGTTCCGATGCGCAAGAGAGAGAGCGAGAGCATGAGCGAGATGGAGGTCGAACTATTTGGTTGGAGAAAAAAGGTCACAAGTCCATCTTTCCATCGAATTAGCTTGAGTAAAAGCTAAAATATATTAATTTTCTGGGTTGTTACGATACATTATTTATCTAAAGTTTTGTTAGTTATAGCTTTTTTTTATTTGAGGTATTTAAAGTGCTATTTTTTTTAACTGACTGATTACATCAGCACACGACTTATAAACTACAGGATGTCCCACGAAAAGTAGCCTGCATCCACGCGCTAGAAAAGTGCATAGGAACATGAGAAATACTGATGTGTGTGTACTACTAACTGATTACAGAATATTCTGAAAATGATTGAACATAATGATGATTATACACTTCTTTGCGCAGTTCAACATATTCAGGAACACGTGCTGCCGAAATTCGGACACTTCGATGCACGTACGTTTGGAGCCCGGGCTACTTTTACGTGGACATCCTGTAACTTAAATCTAGAAAACACACAACAAAGTCCCCAAGGCCATTATTTAATCACTGTTATAGGATAAACCCACATTTCAATGATGGTACAATGTTTGATATTTCTGATACTATAACCAGGAACCCTTAACTAAATAGGAAGACACTCTACCATCTGAGCTAAGGTGTCAGATATTTTGAATATTAAATTAGATTAATATTTATTCAACCCACATCGATGGCCAAATGCTCTAACGCGTCACTCTTTAAGTTAGACTGGATTGCCAGTGACGGGGATATCGAAGTTTGAATCCCGGTCGGGTATGAAGAGAAGTTTTTTCCTTAAATTGTTTTTTAACCTCTCTTCACGGCAATGCGGTTAAATTTACTCTAAGACTATACCTTCTTCATCCTAACCCTGGTAGCGTAATTAAAATTCGTGTCGACCGGGGTAGTAAGATGTGACGAGGAAAAAGATGACCGTTTCACGATCTCACCAACCTCTACTTATGTCCCTTTTGCTCCAAGGCAGGGAGAGCGCAGGAATGGAGGGGGGGAAAAAAGGGTAGAAGAGTGCGAACGAGATAGAAAGTGTTTACCAGGGTTGTTCCCGGCGGGTAATTATTCATTTTACAGGCAGGAGTGTGTAAACATACCACAGTTGAACCAGTTCGGCTCGGTAGGGTTCCGTTTGTTGTCTCAATCAAAGAACGCTGTTTCCGCTAGTTGTGTATTTGTAGCTGCTCTTCTGACCCCCACTCTTCCCCTGGCCATTGATGGGATTACCGCACCTCGCGGTCAACTTGGGTGGTGACAAACTAATCCATTTATATCTCCTAGTTCAAATACCGAGGGTAAGGAAGGTGTGTAGTTGTGACTTGGAGGAGGGGGGAGGGGGGAACTCAAACTGGGAAAAGTAACCGACACACAAGATTTGGGTCTGTACGGATAAACCGCAACTACATTAAGAGCGTTCATCATAGTAGGTCCAACTCAGGGCTGGGTCAAACTTAGCTTCCGGCTCGCGCGAGGTATTGGTATGGGAGTTAAAGGAAAAATAATAGACCTACGACGATATTCCAGAAATGTGTGCAGTGCATTGGTATTTGAATGACTACTAGAA
This sequence comes from Timema shepardi, assembly GCA_902151425.1. Lineage (NCBI taxonomy): Eukaryota > Metazoa > Arthropoda > Insecta > Phasmatodea > Timematidae > Timema > Timema shepardi. The sequence goes on along the minus strand of CABFVX010000281.1, from coordinate 195,600 downwards.
ATTTCCCGCGGTGACGATGGGGGACAAAACTACAAAGTTGCTTGTTAATAGCTACAGTATGTCCCTGTAGTGACAGAATGAATATTTTTGCATGATACTTATCTGTGAAGCCATTCTAAAACGGTCAAAAACGACCTTTTCACTGTAATTTTTATCTAAATATCATTTAATATTTCAACAGTATTCAGTATTAGGAACTTCTATCAACTCATCTCAATATTTAATCAAAAAGGATCCATGTGCAATAGTGTTGATGTAAATTTACGATTTCTCGTCGACTGTATCACAGAGTTGATTGGCATGTGATGTACGCTCTTAAGGTCAATTCTGGAAGAACCTTTTTGAACGAATTAAAAATAAATTTAGAACAGGTTTTCTCAAACTGCCAGTCACGTGCCCTTTAGAGGTGCCTATCCAACTTATACTACGTTTACCTTAAACGGTAGCAGTCTTACCATGATGGATTACACTATGTTATTATTATTATTATTATTATTATTATTATTATTATTATTATTATTATTAGCACCGCGTCTTACTACCCGTTCGGGTTATACGCACTTACGCTATTGTGTAATGGTAGGGTGATTGTGAGATGAAATGGAGGACCTACAGTTTAACGTGGAATCCGAACCACGGTGGAGGCCTGGCATTCCCAACATTCACAAGATGTCTTGTCAGAGGTGAAGGAAGGGTTTGGTAATCAGATAAATCTTTACCTCAACCGAGGATTGAACCCCGGCTGCCAGCACAGAAGTCTGACACCTTACCCCTAGACCACCAGGTCACCAATTACACTATGAGCCTATCTTGTAAGCTTTACCATAGTGGAATAATGAGATATAAGCTTCCTACCTAAATGGGTAAACGAAGAGTTCTCATCCATCTTTCGATTGGTTTGCTGCAACTCTCCACTTTTGTATATTCTGGGCCAAATTTTTTACATCTTTGTACCTTCTCCTGCCAACATCGTCCGTTATCTGAGTCATGTAGTCAAGTCTTAGTCTCCCGTTTTAATTTATACCTTTTCCTTCTATAATTATCTTAATAAAACTATATGGCCAATGGCCGTGTTAACTCTTCATTCGTGTATACCTTTCCAAAGTTTTCTTTCTTCATTGGATTTTCTTGGCCCTTCTGTATTTGGTACCATCTCCATTCATGATATTTTCAAAATTCTTCTGTAGTACCACATTCCAAATGCTTCTAATAGTTTACTTCAAGTTGCTCCAATGGTCCACGTTTCACATCCAGTACGCGCGATGTTCCAAACATTTGCCTTTAGGAAGCTTTCACTAATTTCTAAGTTTATTTTAGTTGAGGCTATAAATGTCTTCACGTTATGAAAAGCTTTCTTCGCCTTCGCTATTCTACTAATAATATATTTCTTGCTTCAGTTATCTTTGGTTATCCTACTTCCTATAATACTACATAATAATACTATATTGACTAATATGACAAAATTAATAAGCTATGTAATGGACTCGAGACTGGTTTTCTAATATTACATAAAATATAAAATGTAATAGATTTAAGAAACTAAAATAAGTATTAGAACTATGTTAGTTGTAAGAATAGACTTAAAGGAACTAAATGTATTTATTAGATATTTACACTATTACATGTATGTATGACATTTATGGTGAAGCCCCAAGCTGAAAAGCACTTAGTGCAAGCTGGACCATGTTTAATGATTAAAAATATGTACTCCTGATACAATAAAAAACACTATTACTACTACTAATACTACTACTACTAACACTACTACCTCTTCCAACCCTTTATAAAAAATAGTCACCCAATATATGTTATCCTGTAAAGTACTAACGACCTGTTCAAATTGTGATATTAGGTCTAGTGATAAACCAAAACCTGCGTTAATTTGTTTATCAGATACTTTATTTTAATTACATATTTTATGAATTGTAAAACTCAGTAGCACGTCGCGTACCTCTGGGGGTACGTGTACTACAGTTTGGGAAACACCTAACTATATTATGAAGCAGTGATATCACATTAGTTTGCTGATTCCGGGCATGGCCGAAAGATTAATCATTGGTGAAATGTGGGTTTATCCTTTCACATTGATAATTTAACGGCTGGGGACTGGATGTTGTACCTGTCCTAGTCTTAAGTTAGATTATAAGGTATGTGAAGCTACCGACAGGCCTAGCAAGCCGGTAGTGGAAACTATGTAAATTTAATAACAAACTGAACCAGGCCACAGGTTGGAAACAGTAATGGATGTAAAAAATCTACTTTTACGTACTTTCCTTTGACATTACTTCAGTTTGTCTGTACTAAAAGCATTGCCTACTTTTACATATTTTCCCTTGATATCACATCAGTTTTTTTGGATAATTGTTTCTGTAATTGAAACTTAACTGAACAGAGACACACCAATTCATATTAAGCGCATGGTGCATATATCACTCCCCTTTTTTAAATCTTTTGTCGAGCGCTAATCTCTTCACAGTCGTTTGAAATTATTAAGTTAATTTATTGATGCATACAAATTCAATTTACTTTTGAATGTATACATGATTACGTTGATTCAAATTAAAATTAATCTGGTTAATAATATCATGTTTAATATGAAGTACTTATTGGAAATGACGTTTCTATAATTTTTAGAAGGAATAGACATATAAGAGAATCATCAGCTTGAGAATTGATTGAATCCAAGTTCGTTTGTTGTTTGGCAACCACAAAAAGATTTAATAATAAAAAACAAATCAATTTTGAGACACAACAGAAAGTTAACTTAGTTAACCAGGAATTCTTCTTAAATGGAAATTATGTTTATCTACGAGACTTCTATATTTATAATTCTTACTTAGCCTATTTACTTACGTACTCTATGGCGTCATGAACATAAAAGTGTATTGCCGCACTTACAAAAGTACGCTACCTACCTCTAACCTGAGCTAGTTATATACATAACGTCGCATGAAAGCTTTTGATTTTGTCATTATTACACTTATAAAAGTTCAGCACCTATCCCGATTTGAACGAGTTCTATATAATCCACCTCATTACACTATATTCCTATCTCGAACCAGTTCTATATAATCCACCTCATTACACCCTATCCCTATCCTGAGCTAGTTCTACCCAGTCCACATTATTACACCCCATTCATATCTTGAGCTTGAGTCATATTAAATGTTAAAATGAAGATTCATATGTTTCTTTCAAAATATATTGCGCTAGCCACTGTACATTTTTTCTATAAAACCTCTTGATGACAGGATAATATTAAATTAAAATGACCTTTTCAAAATATTTGTAGACAGTTTTGTATAAAAAAAACAACCAAATACTCGACCACTTGCTCACTTATTGACACTAAAAAAATCTCCTTCTGGAGAGACAACCTTAAATTTTATTCAAATTAGCGTGAAGCTACTCCGAGAAGAAAAATTAGTTGCGAACCAAATTTTTTAATATTATAGAGAGTAATTTACTCCAAATATGCGAGTAGCGATCAACTACTCTTATATATTCATTAAATCCCGTATAACCGTATAAATATAAACAACACACACAATACACACATAAATATAGTCAATATTCGGACATTATCCAATCATACACTCTACCTGAATGGTTTGTTATTCATATACTGGGAGATTGGTTGACTCCCGACACTGTCTATAAATACAGTCCCCCAATCAAAAAGCGTACTGACAAAGTTGGATAACCAAAAAGTACTTAAACACAAAATTTAAATAGCTTTTCTACTACTTCCAAACCCGCCTCGGTGGCGTAGTTGGCTAACGCGCTAGTCGTGTTGAGCACAACCGCAGAAGACGGGGAGATCAAGGTTCGAATCTCGGTCGGGTGAACTGGAGGTGGTTTTTACTAAATTGTTTTCTACTCCCCATCCACGCAAATGCGGGTTCACTTCCTCTAATTCAACCTTCCCAATTCCTAATCCATTAGCGTAATTATTACTTAATGCGTATAACCCGAACGGTTAGTAAGACGCGGTGCTAAATAATAATAATAATAATAATAATAATACTTCCAACATCTTCCATTCCTATTTGAATTTTGCACAAACTATCATTTCACCATTTTACTGATTTGATCACGCAAAAGAGCAGATATAGGACCAGACCCTCTACAAGAATCGCGACCTCACAGGAAATATGCCACGACCCAAAAAGGTGTTGCGATCCCTAGTCTGAATAAAACTGGCTTTTCCAATATCCCCTTAGCCTGCAATGTGCCAGGTTAACAGCATTTTTAAACAGTGTACTAGGTTTAAATATAAACCTTAATCAACTTTTGTTTAGTAAACTAACATTTTATTTTTTAGAATTGTATCGTAGGCCTACTACCTATTCGGGTTATAAGAATATGCACTAATTACGCTATTGTGTTAGGGATAAGGATGGTTAAATTTAGAGGCAGTGTACCTGAATTTGCGTGGAGGTAGAGTGAAAAACCATTTAAAACTAATATATCAATACCTCCAACAGTGATATAACTTTACGATTAAGACACTTGAAATAAAGTTATCATAAAGAGAGATACGTGATGATAGTAAACATATTCAAACGAAAGTTAAGTAATTTCGGTTACATTTTTTCTTGTTGCACCACTCTGTACTTTATAGCTAAATCTTGTAAAACTAAAACGATAAAGTTATCAAAACATTCAATAGGAAATAAGTTTTAGTTAGTTTCCTTTAATAACTCGTTTGGCAAAACGTGTTTATTTCTCTTTGTCCACCCCGTATTGCCTCTAAAGTCTAAAGTATATTCTCCAAGTAGTAATCTGGTGAAGATCTGGGTAGGAGCTATTATCTGCTCCACTGAATACCTCCTTCTAATACATGTTGCCCTGTGACCAAGAAACCTAGAGGGGAATCTTGGTCTTATGGTGGCTGGCTACCCCCCTAAGCTCGCACACCCTTTCTTACTTACTACATACCAACCCACCCTATCTGGTTTACTCTCTACCCCATTTCTGTAATATATTACATAATTATTTTGAACTTTATTAATATCTAGATGTACAGGCTGTTCAAAAATTATCCTTATATCTTTTATATTAAATGAATTATCATATTACTAATATGCACACATAAAGTTAAACAATTTAATAAAATGTAGAAACAATACACCCAAAGTTGTTATTTTTATTAAAGTAACAACGCTATAAACATTTACTTAGAACATCATTAGTGATTCGCAAACCATCCAGGTGATAACCAAATTATTGTAAAGATAATCTTTGGACTTGTCAAGGACGGATCCAGGGCCTGGTGTTGAAGGTGCTGAATGGCTTTCATAAGGCTCCTAGGTTATATCTATACAATACTACACATTTTTATAAGTAAAGTCTACCTTGTTCAATCTAAATCCATATATGAATTAATTAAAATAATTTATTAATTAATACACCTACCCTTTTATGTTGAATTGAAAAAATAAATCCTTTTTTTTACAAAGATATGTAGCAATAGAATTAAAATAATACAAAAGTATTTTCATCTATGGACGGAAATAGGTATAATTAATTAATTATTGTTTACCATCAAGGCGGTTGTCACATATTATCCATGGAGCTTGATTGGTTTTACCATTTAGTGGGAGAAAAGAGAAGCAGGTGTAAATAATTTTACCAATGTTCATATTATTGTTGATTTAGTAGATGGTAAAACATTATAACACCGCCCTGTAAAGAGTTGAAATAATCTGTCACAAGTGGTGGTTTCAGATCACATCAATTGGTGTGTTACTAAATGAAAATTGTTTTAGTCATTTTTTATCTGTTAAAAAAGTGTTTTCGTATCTAAATCTGACACTATTTAATGTGGATAAATATAACCAGTCGTCGTTAAAAAATAATCGCACCATAGACGACTTAAATATGATTAATGTTAACATTTCCAAACAATTTAATGATATTGCCAGTAAACTTTAGAGTTCCATAATTATTTCAAGCTCAAGGTTAAATACATCTTTTCTCTAATTAGACATGAGTCTAGACCTTTGTTTGAAAAAAATAGATAGCACAATGAATGAAATAAAATAGCTGACAGCTTTAAAATTCACAAGACGCTTAATGAAACAATGTGAATAAAATATGGTGGAGTAAGCTAAATTTTATCACTTAACATTTATGAAGGAAATAAAATATCGAGACTGATTCAATAAGGTCGCCAATAAATGTAAATAACTATCAACCTTAAACTTAAAATGCTATTGCAGTATATCAGTTGGGGAATAAATAAATATACAGTTATTTCATTATTTATAACAGGGTTTGTTTTATTAATATTAGATGAGAAAATCTATATTGGTTTATTTAAATGTTTATGCAGACAAATAAACCTATTTTTTTTTTGGTACAGGTAACTGCATATTCAAATACATCTCTTAAAACTGATTGTTGTGGCTTTTCAATATTATGAATTTAGAAATGGTTGACGATTTGGTTTAGATTTACCTTAAGGTTTACCACAATGCTTCCCATACTGAGACGCGCGGGAACGTATCAGATTTTGGGGGACTTACCACAGTGCTAGAGGCACTGATTTGTGTGTGCGTGTTTGTGTTGGAGGGGAAGGAACGAATTAGAAAAAAAAAAAGCTTTTGGTGGATTTGGCCCCCCAAAACCAAAGATGAGTCCCCCTAAAAAAAAATTGAAAACTGGATGCTCATAAAAGTTATTTGGAATTATCGTTGTCTGGAAATTTTATGAATATTATATTCTTCTAAAGAGCTATTAGGAGTGTTCCTCCCCCCATTCAATAATAAAAAAATGGATGCCCTTAGAAACTATTTTCTATTGGTACTAACCTTGAAATATTTTGGAAACTAGATACTTCTAGAAGATGCTATTTGAAATGGTCCTTCGCCGGGAATTTTGATAGTTGGATACCTCTAAAAGCCATTTGGAGTTTGAATCAAAGCCATCTTTCTGCTTCATATTCGATAATAACAGAGGGGAGGGAAATAAATGTAGAAGGAAGCCAATTTATTCTAAGTGGAGAGAGTGGGGGTAATTAATTTCAAGGAGGGGCCAATTCCCCCCATTGGGGCTAGGGCCAGCATAAACTTGGGGTGCCCTCAGAAATGTATTATTATTATTTAGCACCGCGTCTTACTATCCGTTCGAGTTATACGCTTTAAGTACTAATTACTCTAATGGATTAGGAATTGGGAAGGTTGAATTAGAGGAAGTGAACCCGCATTTGCGTGGAGGGAGAGTGGAAAACCATTTAGTAAAAACTACCCCCAGTTCACCCGACCAAGATTCGAAATTCGATCTCCCCGTCCTCAGCAGTCGAGCTCAACACGACAAGCGCGTTAGCCAACTACGCCACCGAGGCGGGTCCCCCAGAAATGAAGTTGATGTTGACCCCCTTGATAATTTAGAGTACTCTGTCGATAGTAGTGCCCCTAGCATATATATGAGACTATTTGATCGAAATACTGCTCTAATATAAACTAAGGAATTAGTGGGTATCTCCACTAGATCAGCGTCTTTAGGCTTTTATTTTTATGCACCACATCTTACTTCCTGTTCGGGTTATACTCATATGAACTAATTACACGAATGTATTAGGAATCAGTAATGTTTAATTTAGAAGGAATGCAGCTGCATTTGCGTGGAGATAGAAAGAGAGGGGAAAAATATTTAGGAAAACCACCCTCAGTGCATACAACCGGGATCGAACCCTGATCTCCTCGTCTTCGGCAGTCCAGTCTAACTCAAGAGTAGTGCGTTAGACCACGCGGCCACCGAAGCGGGTGACGTTCTTTGGCGGCCATATTAATTTGAAAGATAGGTTGAGGATCTGACAGGTTCTCCCCAACCCAAGCTCTTGCCCATACCAATATTTACAGAGTAAACTACATCTAAAAACTCTCCAATATATTATTGTGTTGACTTGAGCTAAGTTATTTATTAATATAAAGAGAGTTTCATTAAAAATTTGCTAGTCTATAAAGATTTCCTGCCACACCGGCACAGATTTATCTGATTACCAAAACCTTCTCTTCACCTCTGACAAGACATCTTGTGAATGTGGGGAATGCCAGGCCTCCACCGTGGTTCGGATCCCACGTTAAACTGTAGGTCCATTTCATCTCACATTCACTCTACCACTAGAAGTTAGCGTAAGTGCGTATAGCCCGAACGGATAGTAAGCCGCGGTGCTAATAATAATAGTAATAATAATAATCAAGAGAAATAAAGTAGGCACCCCTAATTGAGAACATCCTTTGTTTTTGTCTCTGCTATAATCTATAAATTAGAATGCTATGCTTAATTTATCTTACCATACTTAATTTTATAGAAACTTTATCAGTATTTGTTAATATTTGTTACTATATTATGTTAATTTTAAGCATATTCCTATTATGTATGTATAATGTTATTAAATTTTTAATTATTTGTGTTGAAAGAAATATAATAAATTTTAGGAGAAATTGTAGTTCATATTAACCATTACTGGTCTACTGTGTAACTGTTATTATAGATTATGTTTATAGTAAATATAAGGTGAGTGTGAAGGTTCTCTTTTTAAATACGAAGAAAAGTTAAAGGGAAACACGAAGGAAAGTTAAAGTCTAAGTCAATTATGGAATATAGTTTTTTTTTGTCAAATACCATTAGTATTAATCTTTTAACTATCCACTAATGCATCTGTACTTTATAGAGAGAAAGTTTTGAAGAGAAAAAAATCAAACTATATTCTTTTATGCTGATGTATCTTAATTTATTACGTATTGATTACATTGTATATGTCATTAACTCAGTAGTCCGTTAAAAAATAATGTTTATTATCTGTTCTAAAAATATTATATGTTGAAATAAATCATATTTAGTGGGGCGGGGGGGGGGGNGGGGTTCAAAATCTGTCGTTGTATATTGAAGTTTTATTCTTCCTTCGAAATGTCTCGAAGATTCGAATGTTATTGCGGGTGTCAAAGTCGAAGTGAAGGAGAATTGAGCTACGACCTTCGACTTCAACATTTTGAAACTTCGCATGCACCTAGTAAATATTATATAATTACTAATCGATTCAAAAAACTCCATGGTGCTAGCCAGCAAGCTAGCTATACCAACCGAGTGGCCGCTGCATATTGACGAAGATATTACTAACATTTGCGGATAGAAAGTGTCATGTAGTCAGCTGCCATTAATCTCAGTTTTCCAGACTGGAGTCGCTACTCTTTGTTAAAGTAATTCCTTATTTGTCCTCAAAAGGCTGAGTTTACCCCATTCTAGACCCACAGCTTCATAGAAAATGTGACAGGGATCGAACCCAGGCCTCCGGATATGTAGCCCAGAACTGTGATCACTAGACCAAATAAGATGGTCATTAATAAATAGCATATACTTTTGTTTAGTGTTAATTGTTGTGTGCTATTTAATTGTATACTAAACGTAATGATTTATGTACAGTAATTTAGATTATCAGAAAGGAATGTTGCTACTAGACTAAAGGGCACTGTCAATAGCGTATTTTCAAGACATATTGTACTATCAATTAAGAAAATAGTAAAAAATTCAATGAAAATTTGAATTGAGATGTTACGAATCAAAAATGATAAAAACGCCAGAACTATCTTTAAAACGAAATCGATTGGAACCATTTGTTATTATTAAAAATTACGATTGTAAAACTTTTGATTCATGTCGGTTGTACCAAACTCACAAACTAATTTTCTTCCAGGGAGAAAAGCACACCTTAAACAAAACAAAAAACAAAACAAAAAATAAAGAGGGAGAGAGAGAAATGCGACTTTATAACAAAGTTTCAATCTGTTCCAGAGACACGTGATGATGTATATATCATCCTAGAGCCGTAGCTTTTATTAGGTGGGGGTTTCCCTCTTTCTAACCAACACCCCCCTCCCCCTCTTCCTCCTTTCTTTTTCTTCACGCGTTCAATATTTTCTTATATATGACCGCTGTTTTAAACTGTTCCGGTCTTCCCAGCCATTGAGCGAGATTTATGACCCCAGGAAGGGGTCAAGAGGGGTACGCAGTGGACATTGCCAACTAAATGGCGGCGAGAAGTAAAGTTCACCGAAAGAAAACATCGCCAGAATCCTTATTTCATTCTGACTGCTTTTTGTTATGTTCTCGCGACTAAAACAAGGCCCATTGTTCAGTTAAAAACGTTGAATAAGTTAAAATTCATTTTTCAAAGGAAGGGTCTTATCTGACAGCTAGAAAAGCTTAAATCTTTAATATAAATCTACTTTCATGTATTCATACGTCAAATTATGTGATCTGTAGCTGTCACTTTTGATATATCTTACCAATAGCTATAAAATAATACTAATAATATAGTAACATATTTTCAAAGTTGACCTCAAGGAATAGGTTTGAATTTTCTTTAAGTTGCTCCAAATGTCCATTCGTAAGAAAATAAAGGTATATATCCTTCTACCATCAGGTGCATGTTGATACCTTTATGTTTTATTATCCTTCTCATTCAATGGGAAATCAATCCCATAAATAAAGAAAGACAAAAGGAAAATTCCTTTCACTTAATGGTGATTAACTTATTCCTCTCCCATTTGGCAACTTTTGTCAACCCTGCACCATTGATCTATAGTACAGTAAGATCTTGGTAAAAAGGAATTTTTAGAAAATACAATTTTTTTGTGAGGTCAACCTTAAAAACCTACTTTTTTATTATAGTTATTTTATAGTTATTGATACTATCTTTGAGACGTGGCAATTGCGTATTACATGATTTTACGTGATTTTTTTTAATGTTTTTAATTTCCTGAGCAATTTACTTTATTTGTATTGTTCTTTTGTTGATAAATAAACAACCTTGCTTCCTCATGAATCTTTATTTTTATTTTTGAATCCATAACTTTTTAATGAATACAAATCTAATACATTTGCACATGTCATACGTGCTTTTGAAAATGAAGCATTAAATTAAAGTGAACTTTCTGAACCGACTGATTATATCAGCACACGACTTGTAAACCGACTTAAATCTAAAAGAGACACAACATCAATTCCTTAGCCGTTAATTCATCACTGTGAAAGGGGAAAGCCACATTTAGTCAATGATATATTTTCGAACATGCCGGGAATTGATCCCGGGACACTTAGCTCTGTATACAAATACGCTACTGACTGAGCTAAAGTGTTGGACAACTATTTATTATGATGCAATGAATAGGATGATATGGTTGTATAAATACAGCAGAATAAACCCAAGGTTATAATGTAAAACAGTACTTGATTAAAAAACACCCACAATGCATCAGTTAGGAGATGAAGTCATTAACTTACAAATCAGAGGCAAAAATATAGTGAAACTCTTATAGTTACTATTTTTTTTCAGCTACATTGACATGATTTACTTATTTTCTAATAGTAGATTTAAGGTTCTTATGAAAAATATATAGTCAATCACACAAGTAGAAATGTAGACCCAATTAATAGGACAGTTTAAGGGGGGATAGAAAATGATGCGAGAAAACCCCAGTATTTTTGCAGTTTTTATGGCAAATTTTTTTTGGCCAAAATAAATAGATTATTGCTCTAGTACAAACATAGAATTTAATTTTCTTCCCATTATGACCTCCAAATTTCTTGAATATCTGTTATGGGTTTCCTGGAAATTAATTACAACTTTTTTTATTATTTTAAAAAGTGTCTCATCTAATGCCACTATGCTGATGATGGATATTCAGGAACTGTTGATTTCAACATACGGAGAAAATTAAACTCTATATTTGTATGGAGCAATATTTTGGTTAGTTTAGCAAAAAAATATAAAAACTGCAAAAACACTTATCTTTTATCCTGTTTCCTTTCATCGCACCCTAAAAGGCTTCATAGCAACAATTTAAAAAAGTTTGTATATAATATTTCATTCAAATGGTTTGGATATGACACCCCTTTTTACTTAAATTTGTCTAAGTGACAGGGGTACCCTTCTTCCCAATGTTTCTTATAGGTTCATAAAGATGTTTCCTAAACCAGAGTTTCCTAAACTGTGGTACACGTAACGTGAAGGGCACGTGGTGCACCACAGAGTTTCGTTAATCATAAACTATTTTTCGATGACAGTAGGTCTTTTAAACCATTTGATGCAAGTTTTGACGTAACGTCGTGGACTTTTATAAGCTTTTCTTTACATTTGACATGGGTTTGTTTAGCTCTAATATTGCTAAAATTTGAAACGACAAATTTTGTATACTTTAAATAAATCGTGTATTTATTTTCTTCTTTATTTTTAATGACCAGTTATAAAGGGTACATTTGGTAACCCATGTTCCCGAGGGGATACGTGGTTGGAGAAAGTTCGGGAATCACGAACGATTCGAAAAATAAATGCAAGATATTTCCTAGGCTGTTTGTAAAAAAAACAACTTTAAACCTCTCACTCAAACTATCACGATACGAACATTTATTTTGTTCGTTAATTGACCAATCAGAATTTAGGAAAAGAGAGGGAGCGTCCCTGTGCAGAAACTCATTACAATATCACAGCAACTATTCTAGATATATATGTGCTCATTAAAATGATGCATTTCCTTTATGGGTTTTTTTGCATTAAACAATTGAAGTTTGTAAATTTCGTTGTAGAATTTGTAAATCTACAAGATTAAAAAACCCTTTCAAGGGTTACTTCAAATCGCTCCTATGTAACATGATGGTACATTTAACTCTTGTTCCAATACAACATTATAGTAATTTAAATGATTATTTCTATGCAACACGATGGTCATTTTAACTTTTGTTCCAATACAACACTATAGTAATTTAAATGATTATTTCTATGCAACACGATGGTCATTTTAACTTTTGTTCTAATACAACACTATAGTAATTTAAATGATTATTTCTATGCAACACAATAGTAGTTTTAACTTTTGTTCCAATACAACACTATAGTAATTTAAATGGTTATTTCTATGCAACACAATAGTAGTTTTAACTTTTGTTCCAATACAACACTATAGTAATATAAATGATTATTTCTATGCAACACAATAGTAGTTTTAACTTTTGTTCCAATACAACACTATAGTAATTTAAATGATTATTTCTATGCAACACAATAGTAGTTTTAACTTTTGTTCCAATACAATGCTATAGTAATTTAAATGATTATTTTTATGCAACAAAATAGTAGTTTTAACTACTGTTCCAATTCATCAAAATTAACTTAAACTAATCTGCTGATGCAACACGAGAGTAATTTAAACTACTTCTCCGACGCAGAGCGATGACCATTTTAACTATTTCTCCGATGGAACACGACATTATTTTAAGCATAACTATTTCAAAGAACCAACATTCAAACAGTTGCGTGCATTGAAAGTATCTCCAATAGAATCTAAATAGTTCTGTTCAGGTCACAAGTGCTTCCTGAAAGTAACAAATCATACATGTAATCGAGGGTGAGACGGGGTGTGGGGGAGTGTTTTCGAGGGGTAAAAGAAGGGAGAGAGTGCAGTTTTCCTTAATGTTATCGTCCCTATTTGCTACCGGTCGGTTCGGTCGGGAGGGAGGAAGCTGCTAAATCAATTTGTTGGGAAGCCTCGGGCCAAGATTTACCGGATCTGGTTCACTGAACTAAGCCGACTTTACCCTCTCCTTTAAGGGACTCAAATCTTGCCTCGGACTTGGGAGAGTTGTTTTCATGTTTGTCTCTGTGTCCACTTTGAATACTCCCCTTGCCTCCATTAATGCCCCTCCCCTCCTATTCAAGGAAAGTTTCTTCCCATCGTAAATTCCCCCTTTTTGCATGATATAGCCCTTAAAAAAACTTATAATTTCACTTGGTGAAAGAATATTTTCTTTATTGAGAATTTGTTGTAAGAAATATAATATCATTTTAAGGTAGTCATGACCCAAAATAGGGTTAAGGTTGGATCACACCTGTTCGTATCACGTCGTATCGACAGGGTGCGCTTTTGTTGTGCTCACATCTTTCTGCATCAAATCATATTGGTGCGTATCTTTTATGTTGCGGACACTTGTCCGTATCACATTGAATCGGCTTATTACTATATTTTTTCTATCAAAATTGAGGAGAAACCAAAATTGACAGTGTTTTCCCGAGCCGGTGTGAAGTGATACGAAAAATGTGCGCCTGCCTTAGTAGTAAAGAGTACTAGTCAAAACTAATGTACTTAACAAATGTACAAAAATTTAACAAATTCTATTAATTATGACAGCTTTACCTCAAATTTTCCACGCACATACAGGTCACCAATCAATCCTTGTCTTATATGATAGTTATATGGAGGTCAGAATTTGAATACCGGTGGATTATATTTAGGTGGTTGCCCTTAACTGCTTCCAAACAAGTATGGGCTAGTTTCACTATATTTTTTCTTCCCTATTCCTCTAGTGAGAATTGCAAAGAGCAAGTCGAGAAAAATAAAAATAAATCATCTGTCCGATACCATACACAGCTCACTCGGTAACGTGAAGTTGAGGCGTGAGGCTACGTTTTGGAGGCTCTCAGAACCAGTGGCAAGTTCAGAAGTGGAGGCGTGAAGCTACGTGTTGGAGGCTCTCAGAGCCAGTGGCGGCTCGTGTATAGGCACTGCAGAACTGCAACACCCTCTATTTCCACTTGATATTATCGATAACATTTAATATAATGAGTCTTTTTTTCTTTTATTCTTTATTTATTTTTGTAGTACAATATATATTCTTTAAGCTTAATGTCAGTACTTCAGTAGCCATACCCCAGTTTATGAAAAAGATACAAAAATCTTTGTATGGAACTGTGTGCTTCACAGTGCCAGTGACGTGGTTTTTGACTGTTGTGTGCATGCGCACATAGGACGGGGGTGGGGAGGAAGGTGTGACTGCCAGGTAGAGAGAGCACTGTTGCTCTCGCAGTGCCGGCTCTGGCGTGATGGTGGAAGGAAGTTTTTTTTACTCAACGTGTGTTGTGCTTAAAAACCGTGTACCATATTCTTGAATGTGATAAAGTGTAGAAGAGTGTATAGTTAGATTATTATTATTCTGCTTCCAGCTATTCTGTTTGATTCATTTTTTTCTGTTCTTTTATTTAACAGAAAGATTAATTACTCTTGCAGTAGGCCTACTTTCAATGGAGAAAAATGTCCTCAATTGTCATCCAGATATCAAGAAGAAAATTATTGAACTTTTTGCGCAAATTAAAACAAGAAGAATGGATTTTATTTTTAAATGAATAGATCAAGCGGGAACTGCAACAATTTAAGTTAAAGTAAGTAAAAAAGTTGTTTTTTTTGTTAAGATTTTATCAAGTTCCTGAATAATTTTTTTTATACATGTTTTTTTCCTTTTACACAATTTTAAAACAAAGGCTAAACAATTTCTGGAGCAGCACCCCCACTAATTTTAGCTACGAGCCGCCACTGCTCAGAGCTGTGGAAAGGTCTAAAGTTGAGACATGAGGCTACGTATTGGAGGCTCTCATAACTGTGGCAACGTTTGAAGTTGAGGCATGAGGCTACTTGTTGGAGGCTCTTAGAACTGTGGCAAGGCCTGAATTTGAGGCGTAAGGCTACTTATTAGAGGTTCTCAGAGTTGTGGAAAGATCTGAAATTGAGGCATGAGGTTACTTGTTGGAGGTTCTCAAAACTGTGGCAAGGTTTTAATTTGAGGCGTGAGGCTACTTGTTGGAGGTTCTCAGAGTTGTGGAAAGATTTGAAGTTGAGGCAAGAAGTTACTTGTTGGAGGCTCTCAGAACTGTGGAAAGCTCTTAATTTGAAGCATGTACTTGTTGAAGGTTCTCAGAGTTGTGGAAAGGTCTGAAGTTGAGGCATGAGGCTACTTGTTGGAAGCTCAAAGAATTGTGACAAGATCTGAAGTTGAGGCGTGAGGCTAAGTGTAGATGCACGTACAAGGTCTTAAAATATTGTCTTCATTGGTATTAATGTAATTAATGATATTATCTTTTTTTCTTGCACTTTGCAATTTGCAGCTTTTTTGCACCTATCGGAACTACACACTATAGGCCTAGTAAACAGGCGCGGATACAGGGGGGGGTCAAAGGGTCAGCTGACCCCCCTGTGGTGTTAAGAAAATTAATTTAAAAAATGTATATTTAGAAAGAAAATACCAAAAAATTAAATCATACAAGTTTTTATCTTTCCTAGGGATGTGCGAATACAGTTTTTTTTTTATCAAATAACACTATTATTAATTTTTAAATTATCTACTAATACTTCTAAATAAAGAGAAAGTTTAGTAGGGAAAAAACACACTATATTATATTATTTTTATGCTGACATATCTGAGTTTATTCCTGCTTGCGTTATAGGTAGATATAATTCAATATCAAGTTAGTGTTAAAATACTTTTTATTGCTGTTATGTGATTATTATAATTTATTTAAATGGGTAGTAATTAGTGATTTTCAAATATTTTCGTTATTTATAGAGGTTTTATTATAACTTCAAAACTTCTCAAGATGCTAAGGTTATAGTGGTTGTCGAAGTGACGAAGTCGAATCTAAGGTGACTTAGGCTTCAACTTTGACTTTGACATTTCGAAGATTTGCACACCCCTACTGAATTCCTAGTGCAGGCTGTTCACCTCATACACCTGTCTTCAACACAAGTAATGGACCGAGTTAAAGAGGGGTGGAGTGTGCTATTTTTAGAAAGACTTACCCCCTTCCAGGGAAAATTACGCTAATCTGTTTCAAACCAGTCAGAGGTAGCTGGAAATATTTACTTTTAGTATACCGGAGCGATTCGTTCGAGTGGCCTTAGACGTGGAACATTTTACGTGTGTGTTTCGTTTTGTTAATGCTTATGTGCAATAAAGTGTAATTTATAAATATTTCAGTCTCTTTGTGATTATAATGACCTATGATGGTTTTATTTACTCTTAGTAAACTGTGAGTGTGATATTTGTGTTTTGTTTTTTATGGTTATTGTGCTACTGCCTATTGTCATTGTGATACTGTGACTTTGATACTTCCTCCTGCTATTCAATTTTGTGATAAATTATTGTCTTTGCTAGTTATGTGATTTGAATGCAAGTATTGATATTATAATGTCAAAAAGAAAGGGACAGACAGATTTATTTTGTTTTTTCAAGAAAAAAAATCCTGAATCAACAGGAAACGAAACTGTGGATTTAATTGAAAATAGTGCGTCAGTGAACTTTATTTGTGACTCACCCTCAACCAGTGGATCTAATTCAAATACTAAAATCTCTATAGAAAGTGTAGGACCAGAAAAATTTGATATTGGCAACTTTGTTGGAGCTGAAACTATTTCCGATGACTTAAAATACCACATGCTAGTAGAACCGTGGACTCCACCACTAAGCTACAAGTTCCCTAATGTTGTTCAGTCAGGAGGTATTAGACATTTTCAAAGATCATGGATGGACAAGTTTGTTTGGTTGACGTACAGTGCTAAGGACAATGGCGCTTATTGTATTGCATGTGTACTTTTTGGATCAAAGGAAGGAGGTAGGAGTAGAATATCTCTCGGAAGCTTTGTACGGACTCCGTTTCTAAACTACAAAAAAGGAAATGAAATGCTTTGCGGACATGCCTCCAATGAATATCATAAAACAGCAATTATAAGATGTTCTGAATTTAAGAATACATTTGAAAACAGGACACAATCAGTTGAAGTCAGACTAAATTGTGAAGTGAAAAAAAGAATTGAAGAAAATCGAGCACGTTTGATACCCATGATAAAGACAGTTATACTATGTGGCCGACAAAACTTTCCCCTAAGAGGTCATCGTGATGATGGAGAGCTTAGCGAAAACGATAGCACAGAAAATGAGGGAAACTTCCGAGCACTTTTAAGATTCCGTATTGATGCCGGTGATAGTGATTTAAAGAATCACGTAAAAACAGCACCCAAAAGTGCAACATTTATTAGTAAAACAACTCAGAACGAGTTAATTGAAGCTTGTGGAGAAGTTATCCTTAGTAAAATTGTTAAGTCTATTAAAGCAGGGCAATTTTTTTCGGTACTAGCAGATGAAACAACGGATGTTGGAACAGTTGAACAGATGAGTCTTTGTGTTAGATTTCTGGACATACTTTCACTCAAAATTCGAGAAGAATTCTTAGGTTTTGTGGAAGCGAGAAATCTCAGTGGCGAGGCTCTCACAAACTTACTTCTTGAAAAATTAAACAATTTGGGACTTAAAATTGAGAACCTGCGTGGTCAAGGGTACGATGGAGGGTCTAACATGTCTGGTAAAATCAAAGGTGTGCAAGCTCGTATTAGGGAAAAGCAGCCTCTTGCTATATATATGCACTGTGCTTCTCACAAACTAAATCTGTCCATTTCTAAAGCATGTTCTCTAACAAGTGTAAGGAACGCTATTGCTGTGGTCAGTAACGTAACAAATGAAGTAAGAGAATCCAGTAAACGAACAGCTTTAATGAAAGCAAAACTACATGAACAATATCCTGAAGAAACAAAGTGCAAACTCAAAACGCTTTGTGAGACGCGTTGGGTAGAACGACACGATGCATTTTTACAATTCTTACATGTTTTTGATGCAGTTGTATGTTTCCTACAAGTATTTGATGTGGAAGCACCATCATCAAAGTCAGCACTTTTACTCACCTCAGTTCTCAGGTTTGACTTTATTATAACTCTGCATATTGTTTCATTTATCTTCAGTCTAACAGTCACGTTGTCTCGTCAGCTTCAAAACCCTTCGTTAGACCTGAAAAACTGCTATAATATGGTAGCAAATGTTTTAGAGACATTGAAAGATTATCGGAATAACCCTAATAAATATACAGAGGTCTATAATGAATCGGTGAATTTGGCTGTAAAACATGAAATTGACATCACTATACCAAGGACCTTTCGGACACAAACTCATGGGCCAAATGTTGCTGCATATAGTCCTGAGGAATATTATAGACTAAATGTTTACCTGCCATTTGTGGACTATCTTATTTCTGAATTGTCAACTAGATTTTCATCAACTGGACATGATAATATTATCACATTATACGGTTTAATACCAGCATTTGCCAACCAAGACAATGAAATTTTATTACAAGCAGCTCAAACATATGCTAATGACCTTCCTGGGACTTCGTCAGAACTTCGTGGAGAGATTGACTTGTGGCAACAACGCTGGAAACATAAATCTAAGGCAGAGTGTCCATCTAGTGCGGTTGACAGCTTAATGCATGCTTCAGATGGTTTTTACCCAAACATTAAAGTTCTTCTCCACATTTTGTCTGTTCTTCCCGTGACTACTTGCACTAGTGAGAGATCATTTTCTACCCTAAGAAGGTTAAAGACATACTTAAGGTCAAATATGGATGAGGAACGATTAAATGGTTTGGCCATGTTAAATATTCATCGAAGCATAGAAGTTCATCCTGATGAAGTTTTGGAGAAATTTGCTCAAAAGAATAAGAGGAAAATGCAATTAATGCATTTATAAAATATGAGGTACGTTTGAACAATGTTTTGTATAGGTTTTATAGTTATTATTATTAATTATTACTATTATGATTATTTATTATTATTATTATTATTATTATTATTAGTAGTAGTAGTAGTAGTAGTAGTAGTAGTAGTAGTAATGTTATTTATAATTAGCATGACCCCCCTATGAAAATTTTCTGGATCCGCGCCTGCTAGTAAATATAACTAAACTAATGGAGTAAGAATTATGAAAATAAAATTTAGATTAAATGTACCTGAATTTGTATGGAAGGATATTGGGAACCGTTTTTTTTAAATACCCTTTTATACATCATTGTATTAATTATTATCTCAATCCTTGTGATTAATCATGGTAAAACAAATTTTTTAATTCATTTTTTTTTCATGTGAATCTTTTCAAGTTTTACTTCAATAGTTCTTATCCCCCTTTAGTTCCTAATCTTTATCTTCCTTCTCTCCTTTCCTCGCCCCCTTTGCCCCCATCACGTGACTTTATCTCTCAATCGCCTTAGCTACGAGGGAATCCCCTCTACCTTGGCTATATATTCTATGGCAAGTGAAATGACTCGAAAAATATACTTCCGTATAGTGGACTGCAATTTATTGAAAATGAATCTCTCCTCCTGTCTTTTCTTTCTCTCTCTCTCTCTCTTTTTTTTTTAGGGATTTAAAGCGAAGACCATCCTAATGCCCGTAACTGGGATATACATGCCAAGCTGAGCTTTTTATGGGCTTTTCCCCTGTCCTGGATGCGTACAGTTCTGACAAAACTTCTGGAACAAATTTAAGAAATATAATGTTATTTTTTCAACGCGTCTTATTTCTCTTTCGGAAAAAATAAAACTCCATGGCGTTATCCCACAATCGAGCCATACCAGCTGAGCAGCCGCTGTCGATTGGCGAAGATAGAGGGTCCCCATGTGGTCAACACAACGAACCCTTCGACCGTTAATCTCAGTTTTCTAGACTGGAGCCGCTACCTTTTCGCACAAGTAGCTCCTAATTTGTCCTCACGAGGCTGAGTTTGACCCATTTCAGGCTGATTCACAGAAAAATCTGAAAGCACCGGGGATCAAGCCCGGGACCTTTGGATCTGTAACCAGGAACTGTGACCACCAGACTCTAGAGGCAAATATATTTTTTTTTCACCAGTGGCATGGGGAAGAACAAGGTAGAATATTTTAGAGTAAAATGTTAATGTAAATATATTTGCAAAGAGAGAAAGAGAAACCATTTAGAAAAAAAAAAATAAAAACTTAGTACTCCCGACCGAAATTTGAACCCCGATCTTATCGTCACCAGGAATTAAAGTTTAACACGAGTGCGACACATTAGACCATGCAGCCACCGATATGGGTTTCATGTTCATTACCAAGTTGGTGGGAACAACCTATTTCCATTTTCACACAACTTTCTTTTTATTCCTTTAATGTAACATTTACTCGTATCATAGTAATATGATAACATATTTTGGCCTCCTAATTTTGACGGATATAAATTTTTTAGATGCCAACCTAGAAAAATAAAGTGACTTTCTCAATTTTCAATATTTTTAATTCATAATTTCCAAGAATTTAGACCTACCCAAGAAAGTGGTCAATTTTTGGACTCAACCCTAAAACTATTCATATTATTATAATGTGTTCTGTCTTATGACAGGTCCATCCCTTTTGTCAGTGAACTTAGACCCGCCAATGCGCCTATGTCTCAACCTCCAGCTCCCAGAATTTTCTTCTTTCCTTCAAATCGTTCAATATTTGAATCCCTCTTCTTCCTAAGCTACTATTTCCCTCAACCTTTCCTTCTATGACGTCGTGCAGAAGACAGTCTCTCCTAAGGCTGTATCCGATCCAGTTTGCTTTGTACCAAAGAATCACATACAAAATGGTGCTCTTCTTCTCCCACTCTTCTTAGGACTTCCTCGTTTGTCACCCTGTCTGTCCACCTGATCTTCTCAAATCTTCTACAGAGCCACATTTCAAAGCTCTCCAAGTATTTATTTTCCATCTTTCTAAAAGTCTAAGTTTCTGCTCCACATATGATGATATCGCGATGCTCCAAATGTAGCATTGCATCAGTTTCTTCCTCAGTTACAAACTCGTATTTATGGTCGGCAGTAACCTCTTCTTGTTGAAAGCTTGTTTGACCATGGCGATCCTCGACCTGATTTCCTTGATCTTCTACACACTTTTAAATTGCTTTATTATAATTATAATATTAAATTTACAATATGTGGCGTATGATGTACTGTAATATACTGTTTAGATTTATTTATAAATTGTATACTAATGATTTTGTTTACCCTGTACGAATTTTATTACCGTGACTGATGGTCCTATTTGTAAGCTACACCAGGCGAGTAAAACTCGTTTGGTCATAAGGGCCGCATTGAAAAGTGAAAATACTGAGGGAACTGAATTTATATATATAGTCTCAGCATCTTAAGAAAAAAAGATTTTTTTTAAATCATTGATGAAAAGAAAATCAAGATTACACTAGCAAACCCGTGCGACAATTACGCAATACTTAGATAAAAAATAGACAAAAATATGGGAAAGGGAGCTGTAAAGGAGTGGGAGAACTTATCCCTGGATTCATCTGGGGGGGGGGGGGCAGGGGGGCCGGGGGGGGTGGGGGGGGGGAATTTTTT
>CABFVX010000281.1:136046-162482 GCA_902151425.1 Timema shepardi | reverse complement strand
ATATATATATATATATATTATATTCATAGAATTAAAAAATTTTAGTTTTTTTTATGGTTCATAGGTATTTTTATGACAATAATTATTAATTAACTATGTATTTTTAATGTTCTGGTTTGTACATTACATTTTCTTACAAAAGGACTCAAATATAATATACATGTATTTTTAAATAAACAACAGGAAGCGATTTTATAAGTTAGCTAAACGTTTAGTCAATTTAGTGTTCCTTTTGGCCATCATTTTAGTACCAGAATTTTTTTTTAAGCTATCCTTGTAGAGAGTTACTTCTCTATAATGTTCTTTGCACTGAATACAGTCATCATGGCATAGGAAAGGATTGCTAAAAGATCTACTTGGCGTACTTTCGTGTTCATATGTGAAAGTCATGAAACTGTCCTTTTTGATAGATATTATCAGTGCTTATAAATAATCTAGTAGCATACAAATAGGCAAATGTTATTAATGCTTACCGCAAAAAAAAAGTTTTTTTTCTAAAAGTCTCTTATGAAAATTGTACTGTAGCTAATTGTCCAGAATACTCTAAAATTTCTTGTGCTTTTTTTTTTCAATCTCAGCAAAGTTGACATATTGATACTGAATGCTGGTGTGTTTGGCATGGCGTTCTCTCTCACTGACGACAACTATGAAACACTCTTCCAAGTCAACCATCTGGGGCATTTCTATTTGACTCTACAACTCGAATTCGTTCTTGTCTCCGGTTCAAGAGTGGTTGTAGTATCCTCAGAATCTCACAGGTAAAATTTATTATCATAGTTTAGCATCGCATCTTACTATCAGTTTGCGCTATGCGTATATTTACTAATTACATTGATGTGTTAGGGGTGAGGAAGATTGAGTTTAGAGATGCATTTGTGTTGAAGTGGAGAGGAAAACCCAACCTCATTATACCCGACTGGAATTCAAACCCTAGTCTTCCTGTCATTACTAGTCCACTCTATTGCAATATTGATGCCTTAAACCATTTGACCATTTCCTTTCTTCATTTGCTTTCCTTACCACTTCTGTACTTGATACAATCTCCAGCCATTATACTTTCAACATTCTTCTGTAGCACCACGTTTCAAATGCCTCTAATCCTTTCCTTTCAGTTGCACCAATGGTACATGTTTCACATCCATACAGCTCCAAACATATGCCTTTGGGAACCTTTTCTTGATTTCAAATCAAAATGTATGCTAGTCGAGGTTAGCAATCTCTTCTTGTTATGACGAGCTTTCTCCGCCTGTGCTATTCTAATTATAATATATTTCTTGCTTCTATTATCTTTGGTTATTTTACTTCCTAAGTAGCAGAATTCCATTATTTGTTGTAGTCTTACTTCTTATGTGTCTATATTCATTTTATTGATTTCTCCTTTACTGCACATCATTATCATAAGATATTAAAGTCAAGAAGCGAGAAGGCGGTGAACGAGAGAACAAGACGCTAGTTTTGGATCTAGCAGGCAGAGGAGTGAGGAGTTGGGCAGTAGGACTAGTAAGCTGATAATTAAAGTGGACTTATGAGATTAAATCCAAAGTTGGATTATCTTATTACGTAGACGATTGTGAACTTTTAACATACCAATAATGTATGTGTAAGAACTACAACATTCATGACTTTTGCTTTCTTTTTGTTGAAAAAAAATCTAAATAGGCCCTATTTAGATTAAAAGTCTTAACAATGATTATGTTTTCTCCAAGACATTTATTCGTCCAATCATATTTTGTTATCAAGTAACTTATTCCATCTTAGCATTAGAAAAATCATGTTTTTTTTTTTCAATTTCTATAAACCATTGTTTATATATTTTTTTGCAAAATCATTTTTCTTCATATATTTGTATCGAGAAAATTATGTATTTTTCAATCCCTATATAAACTATTTAATTATAATCTTGAAAAATAATTTTTCCCTAATACTTACTTAATCTATATGGCACTAAGAACTCGAAAGTTTATTGCAGCACTTATAAAAGCATGCCACCTCTTTATATCTTTATCTGGTTCCATCCAGTCTGCCTAATTACACCCTATAAACTTTTTTTCTTATCCTGAGTTTATATTAGTATTTAGTACATCTTTGTATCAAAAACTTATTTGCAATCGCTTAAAGATGCTTAAAACTGTGATTAGTTTTATTTTGGTTAGCGTAATATTTCCTTCTACTATATTTATGTAACCTATTTAGGATTCTCCGGTGACCTGGCGGTCTAGGGGTAAGGTAAGGTGTCAGACTTCTGTGCTGGCGGCCGGGCTTCAATCCTCAGTCCCGGCACAGATTTATCTGATTACCAAACCCGTCCTTCACCTCTGACAAGATATCTTGTGAATTTGGGGAATGCCAGGCCTCCACCGTGGTTCGGATTCCACGTTAAACTGTAGGTCCTCCATTTCATCTCACAATCACCGTACCATTACACATTAGTGTAAGTGCGTATAACCCGAACGGGTAGTAAGAAGCGTTGATAATAATAATAATAATAATAATAATAATAATAATATAATAATAATAATAATAATAATATTTAGGATTCTCGTTTATCAGATTTTTTAATATATCTTGCTCTTTAAATCATTTTTTAACAACCAGAATATTTCCCTCCTGTTTTATCTGAACTACAAGGTAGTGCCATTTCATACCAGGTTTTCCAACTTGAGTTCTACATCACTAAGCCAAGAGACACTGTCTCCTCCAACTTCTCGGACGTATTGGACGTTGATGGCCTACAACAACTCCAAACTATGCAATGTACTGTTTGCTAATGAGCTCGCTAAGCGCTGGAAGGACAAAGGGGTGTACGTCAACTCACTCCATCCAGGGAATTTGGTCAGCTCTGATCTTAGTCGCCACTGGTGGCCTTACAGAATGCTTTTTGCAATCGCCCGCCCCTTCACCAAGTCCCTGGTGAGTTGTTTTTTTTGTGCTGTGCTTTGTTTTTTACCACTTGTTCGTGGTTTCCACACATCTCCACTAATATGATTGAGATGTACACACATTTGCTTGTAGGGAAGGTGGCAAATCATTTAGGAAAAAATCACCCTCTGTACACCAGACTGGAATTCAAACTTGAATCCCCCCCCATCATTGACATTCTAATCTGTTGCGAGACCTTACCTTATAACACGATTTCCCAAACTGCGGTATGGGCACCATAAAGGTATACAAAGTATTTCAGTATGTATGCAAAGTCGTAATAAGGTGTGTTAATCATAATATATTTTTACAATTGCATTAAGTTTGATAAACAAATAACGCAGATTTTGAGACAGGTGGACATTTTTTTTCTTATGGTTTTGTTGAGCCCACCGCTATGGTTTTATTAAAATTTAGGTTGCCCTTTTAAGGTACGGCGCCACAGCCACCGAGTTGGACTTTACTTGACATAACTGAAGTCCAGTGTGATTTTCCATACAATGTTTATTTATGGTCTATGCGCCACTTTGAGCAGACTCGACTGGACTTGACATAATCTGCCGACCTGAGTCAGGTCATGTACGGTGCCGATTGGAAAATTAATTTGAGTTTGTTTCCCCCACCACTCTTAAGCCCGCCGCACATTGGACGCAGGGCAGGCACAGCAGAGGGGCAGGCGAAGAAGAAGAAAATCTGAAATACACGTGTTCTTATGGGTTACTGCACATTGGAAAGAGTGCAGGTGCAGTGTAGGGATAACTCTTTCACTCCTCTCTGGCCGTAGTAGACATACAGTTTTCCTGTGTCCTCTGTCACGTATTTTTTGAGTATTGTGATGGAACATCTTATTCAATTAGTTCAAGACCATCCAATATTATATGAAACAAGCAATCCAGACTACACGAGGACGAAGCTGAAAGATGAGCTATGGGAAAATATTTCTATTGAACTGAATTACTCAAATGGTAAGTGTAATATTCTAGGTTTTTCTAGTTAGTGAAATTAATATACAGTAGTTTGTACAACCCATTAGAAGAATTAGATGTTACTAGACACTGCGCATAAAGTAAATTACAATTTTTGTCTTTTTTCTTATTTTAGTAAGAGAATAGAGTAAAATTAAATCATTTAATTCAGAGTCTGATTCGGAATCCAAATCTGTTAGAAGTTCCTCTAATTCACACGCCATATCACATTTTGAACCACTGGGTGAAAGCTCCCTGATAACTCGCTTCAAATTTGCGGTGACTTGGCAAAAACCTGTTCCTGGGCTATGCCTGCCCTCTGCCTGTCCTTTGCCTTTGCTGTGCCTGCCCTGCGTCCAATGTGCGGCGGGCCTTAACAACACTATCTCCAGCATGTGAACAGTTGTTTAAATACTGTATGTCTACCATTTCCATATGTAAAATTGTATTTAAAGTGTTTACAATTAATTATATTTAAAGTGTCTATATATTCTTCTTAAAAATAAGTTCTAGAATAATAATATTTGATTTTATAAACCGTTCTAATATCATCTTTTCCAATTCGATAGCACTAACACACAGAAATCCAACAATTTTTCATCTGAATCGGATTTAGAACTTAAATCCAATTTAACTGTTGCCCGAAATTCATATTTATGATGAGAGAAATGCAGAATAAACTGAGATGTTTTATACCACACAGTCAACTCGAGTCTGTTCGTTATGGCGCATATTCACATAGTCCGGTCATGTCAAGTAAAGTCCAGTCCGGTGGCTGTAGCCTTTAAACTTTACAACATAGCAACAATTAGTTTCCTTTTTTATTTATGAAGTGCTGGGAGGGGTAGCTTGGTTAGGCCATGACCTCGAAAGCGGTACACGACTGGTGTTAAAGTTTGGGAAACACTGTTTGAGACCATGTGACCATTGATTCCAATTTTTCAAAAGCTGTCCTTACTAAAATACATGAAAATAATAAAAAAAGAGTCAGCAGGCAGATTTTGCCACATGAAAGTTTGAATTGGGTCTACAACTTGTAGCGCGATGCAATACAGTTACTTTCCACTTATTGATTGTTTTCCTAAACACTTTAGAATTAGTACCAGTATTTATAAGCAAATAGAACATTTGATATTGAATTAAATAATTTTTCGTCTCATAAATTGATAAAATTTTGATCTACAGTAGAACCCAAACAAGATTTGAAAATAAAATTGTTTGAATAGTCTGTTATTTGTTGTATTAGTTCATTGTCATATTTAAAATCTTGTCTTGTGAGTCAACCAATCTCCCACAGTACAAATAACTATCAATTCAGGTCAAACGGAGGATTGGTTAATATTTGATTATCAACTGTATATATGTTATGGGAAGTGTGCAAAGTCTAGATAATGTTGAAGTTAGCCGGGAGATGTCAGCATTATCCAAGTGCAGTGGATAAAGTCAGAAATAGAAAGTAATTTATCTCATTTACGACCTTATCCATCAAGATTTGGATAGCATTGAATATTATTTGTAAAACTAAACACCTTTCAATACAGATTATATTTTGGAATGCTTTTTTTTTATCTGGAACCTGAAATTGGATTGTGGCAATGCACTAACATTCAAAATGCCCCATTTGATGCTTTATTTTCCATTCACTCAACCTAACCTGAACTAAAATAACCTAACCTAACCTAACCACCTAATCTCAACTCTAGAATTTAAAAGTATCAAAGTACTGCTGGATAATGTCAAAATTATCTGGATAAACTTCAAAATATAATATTCAATCACCTTTGATTCAACATTATCCTGGTAATTTGGATGTCGACTTTATCCAATTTCGGACTTTACCCATAACATACACACAGCACATAAACTGGAATGCTAAGCTCTGACTCACAAAATTGAGATTATATTTGACTCCTTGCCAGGTGCAGTGTGGGTAAAGTGTTAGGTTTCAGTAATGTTTGAATGCTTCTATAAATGTGTTTGTGTGTATAACAGCAACAGGCAGCGAGCACAACTGTTTATTGTGCTACGGCTCCAGAGCTAGATAACGTGACCGGGCTGTACTTCAACAACTGTTGTCGCTGTGCGCCAAGCTCCGCAGCCCAAGATTCAGAGTTTGCACAAAAATTATGGGATATCAGTACAGAGATGGTGAACACTTTTGAAGGAAAATGTACTGTTAATAAAAATAACTAAGTTATCATATTTAAAACGCAACTGTGTGCTGTGCGTACATTATGTTTTGAGGAAGAGACACAGACACAATATTGGACCCCTTTTACCAATCAATGAACTAATAATTTGGTCTACCCGTCTGTATGCACACCTCATTTCTAACAGTGATATGTCTAATTACTGTCTAGTGTTGTTTCATTTTGCATATTTTACTCTATTATATTTTGTTAATTAATGTTTTATTACAACCTTTTGTATATTTTATAATCTACACTGAATGTTTATTGGTAACAACAAGACTTTAAAAAAATCCATTTTATTATTATCATAATTCCTTTCCCAACCTGGGGGTCGCGGCGTTAATCTGGAGGAGTCGATGTTTTGTGAAGACTATAACATTACAAGATTTTGATGACTAGAGCAAAGTTCAAAATCCAAATAGAAACAGAATATTTTGGTTATCTTACTCCGACTGCATGTTTACCGACACAGTTAAGAATATTCTGGACAGACTAAATCAATGATAACCATAACAAGTATTACTACCAAGGGACTTCTGGCATCATACAAAGTTGCGTATATGATAGCGAAATGTAAGGATCCTCATTATGTTGGAGAGACACTCGATTTGCCGGCTGCTATCGAAATCACTGAAATAATGTTTGACAAAGCATTCTACAGATCTAGTCCGAAAGATTTCTCTGGCAGATAGCACAGTGGGAAGACGGATATCCGACATGGCGCAAGACATACAAGAACAGGTGACCAAAGCTTTGAACTGTCAAAATTTGCAATACAGGATGACAAAGCCACCAACTCAGTGAAGGATGCCCACCTTATAGCTTAGGTTCAGTATATCAATAACAGATCAGAGGACCAATTGTTCTGCAAGCCAATTCTGGGAAGAGCCAGTGCTGAGGGACTTTTCAGGATTCTAAACAGTTTTTGACAGCAAGTGAGATGAAGTGGGAAAATTTTGTTGGGATGTGCAGTGATGGTGCTCCTGCTATGTCTGGAGAAAGGAGTAGTTTCCGTGAGAGGGAAGGCTCCCAACGCTATCTGGACTCACTGTATAATCCACAAGGAGTCGCTTACATCAAAAAACATGATGAGTACAGAACTAAGTTTTGTCTTTAGTTCCTTCATTACACATAGTGAACTACATTAAGACAATACCAAGTTAATCACGTTTGTTTGATACTTTATGCGAGGGAACAGGGGCTGAACACAGTGCTCTCTTATACCACTCTACAGCATGCTGGTTGTCATGTGGGAAATTGCTCTCAAAGGTGTTTGAACTGAAGGATGAGATTAGTCTATACCTCAAAGACAGTGACTATACTGAGTAAAAATGAGATCATTGAGAACAGTTTCTTTTGCAAACTAGTGTATCGTGCTGCTATATTTGAAAGACTTAATATTTTAAAGACATGAGCAAATGGATCTTGATAGAACATTTTCACTTCAGTGATAAGATGAGCACTCTTATTAGGAAACTGGATCTATGGCCGGCTAATGCTGAAGAACGTTTTCTTGACATGTTCCTGAGACAGAACAAAACTCTTGATGAACATGATAATGCGCGGAATGATTTTAACACATTTTTATCACTGACCACCACAAATTGCTAAAATAAGGATTTAAAAAATATTTTAAGGAATCCGTTGATGATGTCACGTAAAATAAATGAATGCAAAATCCTTTTTCTGTGGAAGCAAGAAAGAGGCTGCCAATTAGTGAACAAGAAAAACTGATAGACCTGTCCTCAGATCGCAAAGTGGAATAAAATTTTAAAATATGTTAGCTCACACAGTGAGTACCCAACAATGCGTGCAAAAGCTGTAGACCTCTTGCCGTTTTCCATGTCCTTTCTCTGTGAAACCGGATTTTATGCTGTGGCTGCCATTAAAACTCAATATAGGAATCAGCTTAATATAGAGCCGGATATTGGATTGGCTATTTCTTCACCAGTGCATCAGGCTCAAAAATTCAACAAACTGTGCAGCTGATGTTTTGTATCTTTTGACATTATTTATGCTATCTATACACTTTGATTTTTAACTTTTTTAATAAAAGTGAGTGATACATTTGATAATAGTTATATAATCATTTTATATCAATTAAAATCTAGGATTTAAACGCAATGGGTCACGGTGATCTCGAAGACAAAAATTGGGGCTGCAGTCCAAAAAATGTTGGAAACCACTTATGTTGAATATGGGTTTGTGACCTACCTTTAATAGTTTATTTACTAATCCAAACTTGTATACCATAGGAGAAACAGGTGGAACATCTCCAACATTGGGTTCTCTCCATGTTTTCTCATTACCTAGATGAGCTTTCTTCACTCAATTTTTTTCTCATTTGTTTATATTTCCAAATTTATTAGCGATGGGACGCTCAAATACTATGGTATTCTAGAGATCCGATAATTGTAAAAATCTCAACAAAATAAAGCATCTTGAATACACTTATGAAGATCTAGACTTGATACAATGAAATCTCCCTTAACAGACACCTCTAAATAGCGGTGTCTTCTTTATAATGGACATTTTAAATTTCCCCGCAAAATAACATTGGTTCTTACAGTGGAAAAACTCCCCTATAACAAACTTTATATGTTATTGGCATGGACACCGCTAACAATGCATAATTATACGTAAAAATCTCTAAATAGTGGACAAAAATTGAAGATACCAGTTCAAATACATTATTTTACTTTAGGAATGTCAAGAATGGCATTGTCTCGCGTGTTGTGCGAGCAGTCTTACCATTCACCCTCTGAGGAGAGTTTCTGAAAGAGCCAGTATGTAATAATTAATAGAGTACTTCAAGGTCTTACCTCCCTCCCCTTCAGCAAGGAATGTTCTGTTAGTTTAGTATGTGACTGTGCACGCACATATAAGCCTAGAGTACAGAAGGCCTACTCTTCACATTTCATTTGTGTATTGTTTTGTGTATAATATAATCTGTACAACAAGCTATGTCGAATATTTATTCACTTGTCATAACTGTCCTACATGCAATACTGTACAAAGCAGTAATCAGATTGCTGTAGTTAATATCCACAGGATAGGGCAGGTTTATATTAATCTGTGTGTTATGTGGTAATTTTATTATATTTGAAAGAAGGTACACAAAAAGTGGATAGATACACATAAAAAGAACAAACACAATTTTTCATTGTTAAAGCCATATTTTATTTTTTCAATATATATTTTTCCAAATAACATACATATTTTTGGGCCCAGAAGATGTCCACCACTAAGAGATTTCACTGTATAACAATTTTAAGCAATTGGTAAAAGGAATTATTTTGACTTTTGTATTGAGAGATTACAAACAAGGACAAAATTGCATTGATATAATTAATTTACTAAAAAGGTATTTTCTTTATTGCTTGTGAGGTAATAGAAATGACTTTTTTTTAAATTATCACTTTTTCAAGTGAAATTTGTTTTAGAGCTTTTAATACTTCTTATTGGTGATTCTTAAATAATTACAATTATATGATTGACTTAATTAACCTGACCAGTAATTTAACACTTAACGTAATATATCCATGTTATGACGAATGGATTATAAAAAAGAATGTTAATATTTAGTTATTCTTTGTATTCTATATTATTTTATATTATTCTATATATATTTCCTCTTTATGTTCATAATTTTTTTTATAAAATTTGGAATCGGATTTGAAGGTAAATTTGAGATTCGGATCCTTAAAATAGCGGATTCAAGCCAACTCTTATTTTCACCTTAACCTAATTTGAATATTTTTAAGGATTTGAATTTGGATTTGAGATTCGAAAGAAAAATCTGGATTTGACCCCATTTCTAATTTTTATCAATCTCATTCTATAATTGATTAAATATAATATAGTGTGATTGTCAATGGTGGCTTGTTTGTTGGAAATTTTATGGCTCAATTAACTAATTGTATTAATTAATCACTAGCATATAACCCAAACAAGTAATAAGACACGCTAATTTTTTATTTAACTAACTTTCTAAAGCAATCACTAAAAACAACCTAAAGTGTCAAGGAACCTTAAGGATTCCTGTGCCCTTGCATTGTCAAGCCTAGCCAAATTCGGAGCTGCTCATTTCTGACTCCCCCCCTCCCACCTCCTGAAATTTGATGTAACACCGTAGGGGGTCATATATACATATACAAATTTGTATAGGCTAAAGGTATTTTTCTAGTGAACTTGCGTAGAAAAAAGCTTTCTATACCCTTTGATGTAATAAATAAACCTCTTATGTTTACCTTGCTTTATAAGATCCATTTTCTGGAACGACCCAAACCTGGTATATTGTATATATTACATGCATCGAAGGCATTACATGAATGAGCAACCAACTACTTTTGGTGAGACAAGCTAATTGTTTATTTTTACAACTTAGCATCTTTAACTGTTTTCAGCTTGTGACTGGGTCAATTTAGTAAAATGCCTGTATCTTCCTCTATCTTTCAACCATTCTTCTCATCCCACTTGCACACTTTCTGTTAAATGCCCCTTCCATCTTTTTCTTGGTTTCCCTTGTAGTTTTTTTCCTACATACTTCATTTCCATCATTTTCTTTGGCATCCTCATTACATGTCAATACTTGCTTCCTCTACTATCTGATATACTCTACCCCCACTCTTTTCTGAATAACTTCATTCCTAATCTTGTTTCTCCTTGTGATGGCTAACACGCTCCTCACAAACTTCATTCCCATGGCCTCCACTTTCCTTGTCATTCATTGTCCATGTTTCTGCTGCGTGTGTGACAATGGGTACAAAGTATGCCCTGTACAACACTTCTCCATACCAGGTCTCTTACACACCTATAAGACAACTCTCCCTGCTGTCCTCTTCTCATTAGATCCTCTCTACTTCCGCCTTTTGTCTCGATTATGCTTCCCAGATATTTTAAGTTCTGTACGTTTCTCAGCTCTATTAGGCTTTATATAACCAAACATAAATAATGATGATTGTTGGCACTAAAGTTTAAAATAACTAAAGTTATGTTCTTTGAAAGCTAACACTACAATACAATTTCAGATGTTACTAATAACTTTCGCCATACCTAAATAACATTGATTTAAATCACACTTAATGATAATTTAAAAACTTTGTTCAATCATAACATTTTCCACAGGTTCTAACACAGTAACATTAAGGTGGTATTTACATATTTAAATTCTTAATAATACTATCATGAAAACTTAATATTATTTTAATGAGAACATGTAAGGAAGAGCGGTTTCTGACGAATACAAAATGTTTTGTGTGCATTGTTTCTTAATGACCGCCTCTGTGGTCAAGTGGTCAGAAGTCATGGGTTCAATCCCTGGTGCTTCCAGATTTTATGTGAAGCAATGGGGTCAACTCAATATAAAACTGATATTAATGGCTGTAGGGTTCATTGTGCTGACCACATGATACTCTCTATCCACAGAATTTGGCTCTATATTTGTCAACAGTCATCCCAAGCTGCAAGCTGATGCCATGAAGTTTTTTTTATTGTGTCCTACCTATCCAGGCTATGTGTACACAGTGGTGGGACTTCCATATATCGAGATTCTTTATGTATCATAGTTTTGGTGAATCCCCTTGACATTACATAAAAAAACTGTTTCTATACATAGAAAAATAATCTATATATTGAATTTTTTTCAAAACTAATTGGGATTTTCCCCCATAGTGACGATTGTATAAGAAAAACAAGTAATAAAAAATAGAATAGAGATGTCACAAGAAGAAGGAAATGTTTGGTCAAGGTCATTGTGGTGACGTCACCGGTTCACTGGATGGTATATAGGCCACACAATATATTTCACACATTTTTGCAGGCCAAAGTTAAAAAAAAATTATAAATGAACGATCAACATTTATTTTTATCTTTTGGGGGAAATCAGGGCTATTTGGAACAAAATAGAAATGTAACACTTACAAATAAAGGCAACAGGGCATACATTTTTCAAGAAAAGAAACTCATATATTTTACTCTGGGCTACCAATGGGAGATTTCAATTGTAACTAACAAACCATGGAGTTTTTCAATACAAGATCAATGAAAATGATGGAACTGGTTTTTTAACTTTAAAATATTGCTGAACTACAGTTTCAAGCTTGAGGTGACCATTATTAGAATGGACTTCAAATGCTTATCAGATAAATTTTTGTTGTACTTACCACACTTATTATTTCATTCTTGAGAATTTTTGTTTACACGTGTTGTCTAACCAAAAACTGACATAACTCCAAAATCAAATTGCTTCAAATTTTAAAATTGTTCATGCTGCAAAGATTTATGAAAATGGCTCATATTTCCTGTTTTATGCTTGTGTATCAGCATGTCATCTGATTTGATATCAATAATTTCCATTTGAAACCGAATTGGTGGTGTAGTAAGTACATTCATGCGGACAGGAACTGGACAGTTTAAATGTACTGCGTGGTTAATAAATAACTAAGGGAAACAATTAATTTTTTTGATAACATCTTGTGGTGGATCAGATATAACCCACAAGCTGTAGTTTGGAGACCCCTGCATTATAAGGTAGGTAGTAATATAATAATTTATTTATTCAACTGATGTATGTGCTTGTAATTATTATATTATTTTACATTCACCATACACACTTCAATGGTCGAATAGTCTAAGGCGTCACTCTCATGTTAGACTGGCCTGCTGATGATCAGCAGAGAGATTGGGATTCTGAATCCCAGTCCGGTCTACTGAGGGTGGTTTTTCCTCATTTGATTCCCACTCTCCTTCCATGCAAATGCAGGTAGATTACCTCTAAAATGCTTCCTTCCTCAGCCCTATCCCATTAAAGTAGTGGAATGCCAGGCCTCCACTGTGGCTCGGATCCCACGTTAAACTGTAGGTCCTTCATTTCATCTCACAATCACCCTACCATTACACATTAGCATATGTGTGTAGAACCAGAACGGTTAATAAAATGCAGTGCTAGTTATAATAATAATAATAATAATAACATTGGAGTAATTATCATATTTGTGTTTAACCTAAAACAGGTAGTGAGAGGGGCATTGATTACAATCACCATTCCTGTTAATGAAGGTCATAAGATCTCTTGATTCATAATATATTGGAGATGAGGTTTATTCAGGCATGTAAATAATATTTATATACCTAGTAAATTGTCATCTTGAAAACACCACATAAATAATTGCTTATATATTACTTTCTTTCCATCAACAAAGATCCAATGTCCCCTTTTCAATTCAATACAGCAAGCTATTTGGTGTTGTAAAACTATATTGTATTTGTAAATTTTATTTATTTGGGGTATTCAATGTTAATTTTTTGAAATGACTGATTATATCAGTACATGATAATTTCTATGAGCAAGAGTGAAAGGGACTATCAATTTTGCTGGGAAAGGTATTTTCACATATCTTCCAGGGTTCTTTTATACCTTTTATTAATTCACCGCCTCTGACAATCGCTTTTTAGTAACTTCTAATATAGATAAAAAGGTGAAACTATGAACATTTTACTAAATCGTCTGTCAATGCATTCTATTAAATCTGAGCTAAATCTATAAAGTGGTGCAGCGTACAGCCACTTCATCATCGTCAACTGTTTCCAGCTTGTGGCCAGGTCAGTTTAATAAAATGCTTCCATCTTCCACCTTTAATTTCTTCCATTCTTCTCCTCTTATACTAGAAGACTTTCTGTTATCTACTCCTCCCATCTCTTGGCCTCCCCTGTGGTCTTTTCCCCCTCATACTTTGTTTCCAACATTTTCCTCGGCATCCTCTCTTTTTCCAGCGTGGTTTTTCCTAGAGATAGAAAGCTGAAACTATGTACACTTTCCTAAATCGCCTGCCACTGCAGATGATGTATAGGACTATTAGCTATCCTGGATCTATATCTGAACTGGATTTTGTACTTTACCTTAATGGTTCAAACATATTCTATTCAAGTTTACATAACTAAACAATAAAAATATATATAAAAAAGAAGTTTTTCAAAAAATATACTTTATGCCGATAAAATATAAGGTATGGTAACCACCCCTGCAACATAAAGAAAGTACACGAGTGTGAACTACATGAGCTCGGCAAGATCCTCGGGAGGAGCTAGTGAGGTTATGCATTCTATGTTGCAGGTGTAAATGCCAAAACTTATATTTTATTGGCATAAGGTATAATTTCTTAAAACTTGTTTTTTATATATAGGCATATATTTATTTTACATACTTCAACCGACATGTAACTGACAGCTTTACTTTCCCTCGGAAGGAAGCTGTGCTATGGATTTTTATTGCTCAAGAAATATCCATCGAACTTGGTTGGGTTTAAACCCACAAATATCTAATCCTGAGGTGAAAACTTTACCCCAAGACCACAGAGGTCGACTAGATTTCATCAAAACATTAAAAGTAAAAAAAATTATAAATCACAGCATCTTTTTTAAATAACCTTTTGTAAGAGATAATTATTTAAAACTGCTGCTAAAGGAAAAAATCAATTGTAAGGACTATTCAATATTTATATTATGCATTGGTACGTCTACCTACACGTTCTGCAACTCGGTCAATATCAGTAATTATGTAACTGACAAGATAAAAATTGATTTCAGAAAATAAATCAACAAAATATGTAGAGAGCCTATGTCAGTGTTGCCCAAACTTTCACCAGTCCCATACCTCTTTCGAGGCCATGGCAAACTTTTCATAAAAATAAAACAAATAGCCTACCTACTACTATTTTGTAAAGTATAAACAATTGTTCCAAATTTTAGTAAATCCTTAGTGGTAAACTATTATGAAAACCATGGCATCATGTCAAACTGTCATCTTTTTTTTACATTATTGAAAGATATTTTAAATGATACAACTCAATGTTGCATACTCCCTGAAATCCCCCTTTCACAAACTCCTGGTAGTACATTACCACAGTTTGATAAAACACTGGGATATTTTAAACAATTTGTAAGGAAAGTGTTAATACATGCAAACTAGCAATAAGCAACAGTAACAATGCTTACAGGTTAGACCTACATAAGATACAAGTTTCTTTTTCTTTTATAACCTTATCAGTGGATTAGTTTTTCTTCAAAAGGACAAATGGTGCAAAATCTACTAAACCCCAATTTATTATTAATGGATAAACAGTACTGACAGCTATAAAGTGAATTGCAGTTGTCACTTTTGATTTATCAATAACTATAAAATAAGACTAAGTAAATGTTACAATATTATGATGACAAGAAAAAATAAATTCTATTTTATAAAAGATCCTTTGATGTAAGGTTGCCATACGTTCCGGTTTTCCAGGATTGTTCCTTTTTTAGATGATAGTCTCGGTGTCCCGAAAGACCACTTTGAGACACATGATTGTCCATGTTTTATATATAAAAAATTGAAATTATTGATCACCCGGTCATTTTGTTAACTTTAACAGCCTAATTGTAATTAATCCTATGTATTCTTTTTTCCAAGTACCATTTATATCTATTCATAATGAATGTGCCTAACCAAATAGATTGTATATCGTTCCTATAATAGAGCCACCATGGTTCTCTGGGACATAAAATATTAATGAATATATATACATATATTAACATGGTTTTTTTTTAATATGTAAAAGACATTTATTTTATGTGTTTTCAAAATTGAAACAAAATTGTAATAGTTAAAAAAAAAGTCTTGGTTTGCCCTAGCAAAAATCTGGCAACCCTATTTAATGTACATTTGTAGGAAAATAAATGTATACATCAGGATTTTGTATCAGAATCATAAAAATATGTATCACATAAAGCTAAATTTATGGGAAGAAAATCAATATTAAACTATTTTTACTTCCCAGTGAATACAATAAATCCACTGTGTATAGATAAAATGTTTCAGAATTTCATTGTATCTTTTCTTTCCAATTAATTTTCAATAGTATTGTCTTAACCTTTTGATTACCTTTCAAAACCTAACAGTTACCCACAGAAATAAATAATTACTTCCCAAATTAAGTTACCCATTATCCTGGAATACGTTTTGGTGGATTTTGCTAAAAAAAATTGTTTGTTTTGATTTTGTTTAGTTTTATTTCATTTCATGATAAAATATTCATGTATTTTAATATTTTGAATTTTAAACTGATGTAAAATTTCTATTATGATAAATCCATAGTCCTATAAGCTAGCACTAACTCTTTGGATCATGTAATTAATTACCAAACAATAATAATAATAAAACTTAAAAAACAACTGGGAGAAACCTTCAATTTGAATTACGCTACCGTATCAACATTTTTTTTGACTGTACCCATTTATTTAACATATGTATAACTTATAATATGACTGCATTTGATTCCCAAATCAAGAAACTAAATTTAACCACATTGAAATTTTAAATTACACTTTTCAAAAATAATTTAATAAAAAAAGTGTACCTAATTTAAAATTCAAGAAAAAAAAATCCTGCTTAGCCTAGCTTAACTCACACACTTGATGATATAAGTTTATGTTTATTTTATTATATAGTTAGAATAAATTGTTGGTAGAAACTTTTTTTAAATAATTGGCTAACACATTTTATTCAAACACTTATACTCGTATAGGTAATGTAGGAGTAATACTATTCCTAAATTTATGGAATGTAGGATCTACCAATCTTATATCATAAGTAGTATTAAAATATTATCTAAAGTTATAAAATGATGAAACTTAAATATTTTATATGCTTAACGAAGTTAAATAAAAATCAATCAATTTAAATTATACATGGTCACCTACGAGAATAAACTAATACATTAAATCTGTTAACTAGAAAGGTTTGTGTTAGTTTTCATAAAATGGGTTTTGTAGTTTTACAGTGACTTACATACTTTAGTGGCTTCTATAGCACATTTTATATGCAAATGTTGCGACTATACAAACAGCAATAGGAATTAATAAATACTTTAAAACACAGCCATCTAAATGCCAAGCTTCTTTCTTAGATAGTTTCTTCAAACGATCTTCTGGAACCAGTTCTCCTACTTTATAATTATCCATCAAGTCTCTTGCATCAAGAGAATGGCCAACATCTTCAAAAGCTTCAGTAGCATCCTTTCCCCCTTGTTCTAAGAGCACTTCTTCACCACCAGGATGTTCTTTCAAGTAAGCGGTTACATTGTACACAGAGTTATGAATGATCATAAGAGTAGTTTCACCATTATTTTCTTTAGCAACCTCGTCCCTTTTGTAGAGTTTGGGATCGCCCATTGCTGGGTACTAGAAATATAGCCGGAGCAGAGATTCTGTGATTTGATTGACACGTAACACACTTGAACAATCTGTTATAAATCAGGCCGATTACATCAGGGGTTTACTATCTGACCTTCATCTCCATTATGTACTCAAACAGTAGTACCTACATTATTTTTAAAGAGGTTCAACTATATGACACATTTACAATTTAGGTTTACACTCATATTTGTATAAGTGTGTAAGTCGCGGAGGTTGAGAGCAGAAAAAAAACATTCTAGGCTTTCATCACAGTGGCAATCAAGCGCTAAAAAATTTGACATTCAAATTTAAAACTATCTCAAGAAATGCTAAAAATCTCTTCTTACTGATGTGTTTTTATTGAAAATTTAAAAGAATATACATTTACGTTTGGTTACAATCTATCATAATATTTAGCAATAAAGCCTTTCTTATTTATGAATAAAGTTTAAATACGTAATACAAATGCTCGAGATTCTCTTACCAAAATGCGCTATTGGTACTTGGTAGCCAACATTAATAAGATAAAGTAAAAGTACTAGTCCTTAGGCCTACTTTCCTAAACTAGTTCCAATCTTAGCATAAATGTGCGCGACAGCCATTCCATGTATACAAAGTTAATATATAAATTTAGGATAAATCACGGTAGATGAAATGAAACCTTACAAATACAGCAGAGAATAATAACACATTACATTTACTATGTAAAACAAGGTGATACTTCACTTGACGGTGACCCATAGATGTGACCTAAATAATTAGTTCCAATTTCAAATCAACGTGCATTTATGTGGCTTATATCCTGTAAATAAATTAGCGAAATCACTAAAATAATAAAAAAAAATATACATTTTAGAGTTACTAAACAAAAATTGAAGTCTTAAGCTATGTCTAAGCCTAAATCTATTAACTATCCGGAACAGTATTTACCTGGCAAATTTTTTAACATTGGATACCTATGGAAACTTTGGATATTGATACGTCATATTTCAGCTTCACACTCGAGAATATCCGAGAGGTGCTAAATAAATCCAAAGGGAAATTCTTTCCGGGGGGTAGGGGTAAATTGAACTGATACCACCCCCACACATCTCTATCTCTCTCATTATTTAAAGTTAATGAAATTAAGAAAATATATTGGAATTGAAACACACAACCAAAACAAAAGAAGTATGAGTCGAAATATTACATTGAAAAAACGCTGGCTAAATAATATAGATTAAGAACAAAAGCAAGAAGCTCCCAATTCCTTACACTCTAAACGTAAGAGAGGCGTTATTAGGGGGGAGGACAGAAACTCATGTTGAACCACGTTTAATTCAAATAACTAGCAATCTTCTTAGGTATTTCGTATTTAGAAGCTAAAATAAAGACAGGAATATTAACTAATGTAAATAATTACATAGATAGGCTGATTAAAAGGAGAAAAAAAAAAAAGAGAAAATAACCATAGTACACAATTTGACATAGGCATAATAAATTGTGAGCCTAATCATCATCGATGTAAATGCACACACATTTGAGGTTAAACATAAAGCATCCTAAAATATTATAAAGGAAAAAGAGGTATTGGAAAAAAAAGAGTTTACCAATTTCCCAACACACGTCTACATTAAGTAAACTTCAACAAGTGATCTATTAGACAAGTTTTACATTGAGATTCGCATAACAATAACAACATAGTGAATAATAAAAACACATTAACTTTATATATATAAAGTTAATGTGTTTTTATTATTCACTATGTTGTTATTGTTATGCGAATCTCAATGTAAANTATATATATATATATATATATATATATATATATATATATATATAATGTATTCTCACAGTAAGGGCAGTCATCAGAGAAAATAAAAATAATTACAAGACCACTTATAGAAGGGATCTACCCATCTTTGTCCAAAACTGAGAGTTAGATCTAAATGCAACAAAAGGTAAAATTGCAAGTTAAAACAAGAGAATCATATATTAGAAATAAATAAACCAGAATAAGTTTTAAACGAGTCCTATGTCAAATTAAGGAACATAAACCAATTTTAAGAAATCTATATTTTAAATCCAAAAGAGTTAGTACCGCAGCACAATTAAAATTTAAAATTTAGAAGAACAAAATGGAACGTTACTGTACAGGAAAGTTAACTGGGGGTAAAAAAGAAAGAGGGACCGTTACAACAGTGAAATCTTCCTCCTAGGGTTAGGGAGGGAGTGGGGAGGTCGAATACACAAAAAAGGACAAACAAACGAATCGTGAAACGAGATACATGGAACTTTAGAAGTTATTAAAAAGTGAAACTATTAAAAAATTATGGTCTATTGGCACGGACTACTAACAGGCGAATAGAGTTTGGCACAGCTAGTGGGTTTATTATTCTAATAAGAACAAAAGTTGTGTCCTTTAATTCCCTTTAAGATGGAGAAAATTTCCAATCACTTTAACAAACAAAATAAAAATAAAATACTAATCGAGTAGATAACTATATTTCTTTCTATTATATTTACCCAATATTAATGTTTTTATACACTTTAATTTTGCTGGTTTTATATATATAAAAGTTCACGAAACACAAATGGTGCAACTGATTTTGTTGTTCAAACGTATTTAACATGGTGAGTAATTGACTATAGTAAAACCAAACATTTATTAATATTAAAACCTTTGTGCTGTTTTATTTGTAAATATGTAAATATTTCTGTTTATTTTTCAGTTGTTCTATTCTTTCTTTAAATCTTTGGTTGGAAAGGATGTTGTGGTGGAGTTGAAGAATGATGTCAGGTAAAATTAACCTAAATGTTAGTTATTAGTATATTTGAATGAATGTTTATCCTGTAAGAAGCCGCGGGGTTTGTGACGAGTGTTGACTTTTAAAATTGCAAATTAATGTTTAAATACATGGGAATTTTGATTAGATGCTGCAAGTCTATTTTGTCGTACAGAATATAATAGAAAAACTCCTTTAGTATACTTAGTAATGTGAAAATGTAATTTCTGCTACTAAGATTTTGAAAAATTAAATATGGGCCTAGGCTATTAAGA
Source organism: Timema shepardi (assembly GCA_902151425.1). Taxonomy (NCBI): domain Eukaryota; kingdom Metazoa; phylum Arthropoda; class Insecta; order Phasmatodea; family Timematidae; genus Timema; species Timema shepardi. The sequence continues at coordinate 142,155 of CABFVX010000281.1, read as the reverse complement.
AACTTTATAAACTTAAAAATGTTCACACAATCTTTTTTTCTCCCAAAACTCAATGCATACAAATACACACTTGGTTCCTAATAGGTAAGATGTTCTCAATTCAGGTGGGCACATTTTAATAGGATTTGGGGACGTTAAAAAATATCGGTCATATAAGCTACATTTCTTTCTTAAACGAATTATTATTCTTTATAATAAATTTTACAAAAGGCATGGTACATCAATTAGAATTTTTTTTTAAGTACTGTAATTCACAAGATACTTTTTGGCATTATTCTGTTGCATGGTCAGAAAGTGTCACGCTCTCGAACAAGTGGCCTACCTCTTAACTATAGGCCTGTTCCAAGGGATAAAAACTTTTTTTACAAATACGCTATAATTATCTACAATGACACCATTTAACTATTTTTTTATAGCTAACCCACCCCTTGCAAATGAGACAATTATATTTTTATCTTGTTTAAAAAAGCTTGACATAAACTAATTAATTTATACTAAGTAGTGCTAGGGGTCTGGGGTTCAATCCTCGGTACCAGACAGATTTATCTGATTGCCAAACCCTTCCTTCGCCTTTGAGAAGAAGTGTATTAATCACAACTTGGGAATGTGGGGAATTCCAGGCCTCCATCGTGGTTCGGATTCCACGTTAAACCGTAGGTCCTCCATTTCATTTCGCAAGCACCCTACCACTACACATTAACGTAAGTGCGTATAACCCGAACGGGTAGTAAGACGCAGTGCTAAAAATAATAATAATAATAATATAGTAAGTATGCTCATTTCATCGAGAGCAGGGTTTAAACATTTTGTTTATTATAGTTTACCCTAAGGCAGAGGTGGACTACTCGTGGCATGCAAAGGCGATTTAAAGGTGCATTTAAGGTCACCATGAATAAAATAAAATACATTAAATACATGGCTTTGAGATAGGTCTATTGTTGTAAGCTTCACATACCTTAATAAAGAATCAAAGAAATATCAAGCTATTTTTTTAAATATGGTAGCCCTAGACCTAATACTTTTTTGCTATATTTTTTGTAGAGGGTTGGTAGTATGATAAGGCTGGGTTATAGATTTGGAGTGTACTGGAATGCCCAAGATTCTTGGCATAATTAGCTGTACATTGGAAAGGTTAGCCCTTAATTTGAAGGCAAGAATTGAAATCAAAATTAAAATAATAAAAAACACACTTTTCCGTTCTTCCCTCTATATTATACCCCCTCACCTCCCTGCAGTAATTGACAACACTTCCGCTCATTCGGTTGCGCGTCTTTTTATTGAGGTGTTTAGTATTAAAATAAACCATATAATCATGGGTATGCAACACAACACTAGCATACCCAGAGAATACGCCACTGATGAAAACAGATCTGACTCACTTCTTTGTGCTAGAATAGTCTATCTGATTTTGTATTTGCCAGAAACCAAGTGAATGTATATCATTCCAAAGTGAAGCTGTCTCCTGCAGTTGGAAAACAAACTGGGGAGGAGGGAAATATAATTTGTGTTGTATTCTCCCTATTAAATTACATCGTTCATTTCACAAAGATCCATTCTATACTCCTCCCGAATAGCCAAAATATGTGGGGTTTTTTTTTACTTAAAAGAATGGAAAATCTCAACTTTTAAACTATTTTTACAATCCTGTATATCTATAGGGTCACAAGAAATAAATTGTGTTCATTCCATTAAACACCAAACTTGTGTACCAACAGTATGAGACAAGTCAGCCACCCCATACTTTATAAATACATTTTAACCCCGTCTTTCATCTACTTAATATCTCTTATAGTATTCATCGCCCCCGTTACAAGTTAAAGGTTTTGTCAATATTTAATCTAACCACAACAACTAATTGGTAATATCTCAGGTACATACCTATCAACCACATTAAATTATGATTTAGTTTTCTCTCAAAAAGAAGTTTTCTAAAATTATATTTTTTTAAATTTAATCTTAAATAATTATACTCGAGTAAGATTAAAATATCAAACCCACCTCGGTGGCGTAGTTGGCTAACGTGCTTGTCGTGTTGAGCTCGACAGCTGAGGACGGGGAGATCAAGGTTCGAATCTCGGTCGATCTCGGTCGGGTGAACTGGGGGGAGGAGGGGTTTCCTATATGGTTTTACACTCTCCCTCCACACAAATGCGGGTTCACTTTCTCTAATTCAACCTACCCAATTCCTAATCCTTTAGCGTAATTAGTACTTAAAGCGTATAACCCGAACGAGTAGTAAGACGCAGTGCTAAATATTATTATTAAAATATCAATTTCAGTTTTTATTAAAATAACATTTTTAATGATGCACCTGGTTAATTATAACATCATCCTATGTTTACACATAAAATGTTGACAGGTATCAATATTTTACAACTAAAATCATGCTTACATATAATGTCATATACCGTAAGTTTGAGAAACCAGGTTTACTGTACTAACAAACGATGACTAGCACAAAACACAGGTCTAAGGTGAAAGTCTAAGCTTTTATAATACTTTATGCTGATATTTAGTATCCATGATCATTGCTTTGTTGTATATTTTGAATATTGTAACATTATTTAATTGAATTCAAAATGTCTGAAAATAACAAAAGCATTTCAAAATCTTTTCTCTTCTGTTGTGTATTATATCGCTAAATTTTTAAAACAACACATGGACATGAGAATCAAACCTGAAACCCAGATTCCTGTGTCCAGGTTGTGACTAGTTGTTTCTCCTCCTCTCCATCTTCTTCTCTTGTTCTTTGTCCACGGCACTCAGTTGGTTCGGTAGAGCCTCTCAGATTCATCTAGGGGTTAGTTAATAATGGTGAGGGTGGAGAACTTATTTGAATAAAAAGATTAAATTTGATGAGGGTGATTTGGAAGTTTTATTTTGAAGAAACATTAACTTTAACACTTGACATTTTATTACATTTAATCTTTAAACACTACATATGGTAAAAAAAAAAAGTTAATCAATTTAAGACAGATCTATATTGTTAAAGTTGTGATAATTTGGCCCCATGATGGTCTCCCTTTTCTTCCACCCATCTCTAGCGTCCTAAAACCAATACGAAAAGAATGGCTATTCGTTAAGTACACGTATTCCTAGCTCGTGTGCTAGCTGGTAAGTGTATCGCGTCTAAAGGTGCGTGCATATTCATCACTCTGACCAGACACGAGAAACAAACTGGTTTGTTTTTGTGAAGGGTTGTGCGATGTGTGCGGTGCTCTGATTAGATGGCTTAAGGTCAAAGCAAGCCCTCAGTGTTGCTCAGATCACATTTTATGTAATATTTTGTCAACTCAACTCTTACTTCAACGTTAGTCTTGTATGGATTTTCTACAGACTGAGCGTATTTTAGGAAGAAGATGAGTGACATAAAAGACAAACTAATAAAGAGTATTTCGAAGTACCCCAAAATTTGGGACAACAGGCATAGAAAGTTTGCTGTTGCTGACATGTCATCCCTATCATCACTGCTGCTGTCAAAGATAATTTGTTTCCGTTTTAATACATATTTCAAAAGTGAAAGTAAAATCTTTGACTAGAAAAATAAAAAAGTTTAAGAAACAATGAATTCAGTGTGTGTAGATTGGTTATCTCTATCCAAGTACGAAGTGCGATGAGCAATCTGCTCAGTATGCACGGGCTGTTCCATGAGTGATGTGCGATGTACGAAGCTGGGAGTGATGAGTGATGTGCATGCTCCTCGGCATGCACCCACCCTAACACTTACATTCTTTAGTATTATCTAAAACAAACACTACATTCTGACGAGATGACTGGCTAGTTGTTCGTGTCAAACCTCCTATTTCCGCTGTGAGACCATATGTGCATCTCACGGTTCCCGGGTACAAATAAAATTAAACAGCACCATGCTTATAAGTGAAAGATAGAGGTAATAAATTTAGATGACGCTATAATTTCAACAAAAACTTTCAAAGAATGATAAACTACTAGATTTAAAAGTTAAAAACCTAAAAATGAAGCTAATGAATTTAAATTTAAAACATATATTGCTTACAACTTTGATTATGATTTGGACTACTTATAATTAACATGAAACCCCACATTTTCTTATAACTAAACAATTATTATAAGAACAAATTATCAAAATGTGAGTACAATAAATACAATTTTGTAAATGTTGTACCCAACTATTGACCACATTTTGGCAGACACTGAAATTAGTATTTGAAAGACAACTTAGTGTCTGCGCCCATGTGACGCCATCTGTTTACTTGCACCTTTAGCCGCCATTATTTAACAAATGTTGAACGCTGTCACCACTCGCTAGGTTGTAGCTATATCAGCAGGGTTTATATGCATGCGCACATCAGTAAAAACAGTAGCAACCTTACGTGTTCTGCATAAAAATATATTTATCCTACAGATAGCTATATGGCAGATAAATTCAGTTCATAAGACGTGTAAAACATTAAAGTGGCTGACAATTTTTACATGGTAGATAAGTTTAACCTCCCAATAGCATTATTCATCCGGTAGTCATAAAACCGGCCCTAAAGTTGCTGAAGGCTATTTATTAAACTAGGCCTAACTGATTGGAAAACATTAATCTACTATAAGTGTAGTACTCTGAGTACCTATCTTGATAATGTTAACATGATTTCCAATAAACTTAAGGAGGGGATTTTGTAAAACGATATATAAACTGTTGTTAAATATCTTTGAATATTGTTTCGTGTTGAACTAAACTGCCGGGGACGGGGTGATCGAGGTTTTAATCTAGCTTGGGTGAACTGGGGGTGGTTTTTCTTAAATCATTTTACACTCTCCCTCCACGCAAATATGGGTTCACTTCCTCTATATTCAACCTTCCCAATTCCTAACCCATTAGCGTAATTATTACTTAAGCGTATAACCCGAGTGGGTAGTAAGACGCGGTGCTAAGTGTATATATATAGTGTGTGCATGCATGCACGTATGTGTCTTAATTTTATATTTGTTGTAATAAGATTATATTAATGAGGAACTTTACTTTTAATTATAGTGTCAGAATTTTATTTTTTGAACTGCGGTCCATTCATTATTTTAAATTTTCAATGTGACTCGTATGATCAAATGAGCTTGACTTGCTTGCTTTAGGGTATAACAATAATAATAATAATTATTCAAATATACTGATATAATTCCAGCATATGTGGCACATTACATTCGGTGGACCAGTACCTGAACATAAAACTTACAGATATCAGTGTCACGGATCCAGACAAATATCCTCACATGGTAAGTGTTTTTCTTATTAAAAATACATTTAATTAATTTGTACTGATCATGAACAAAGTAGTGCCTTAAATTTTTTACACATTGGATGTTCATGCATGAGGCATACAGATTTATATTGGTCTTAGATATACCACCGTCAACAATCCATCTTCGTGTAAGTGTCCAGCATAGTTGCAATAGTAACAAAGTTGTAGGTGACCTGGCGGTCTAGGGGTAAGGTGTCAGACTTCTGTGCTGGCGGCCGGGGTTCAATCCTCGGTCCCGGCACAGATTTATCTGATTACCAAACCCTTCCTTCACCTCTGACAAGACATCTTGTGAATGTGAGGAATGCCAGGCCTCCACCATGGTTCGGATTCCACGTTAAACTGTAGGTCCTTCATTTCATCTCACAATCACCCTACCATTACACATTAGCATAAGTGCGTATAACCCGAACGGGTAGTAAGACGCGGTGCTAATAATAATAATAATAATAACAAAGTTGTAATCCTCGTATACACTATATTAAACAAACCTGGATGCAACACAATTAACATATATTTTTCAATCACCATATTTGGTAAAGACTATGATATTTTTCTATCAAATACACCTATTGCAATATAATTTATTAGTTATTTTATTTGAGCAATTTCTTACACATCTAATTTCAACTAAATAATGTAAGTTTCACTATAAAATAAGTATACTTAACTGTGTATTTGACTTTCAACTTTTCTTAATAACTACCATAGCTAGCCAAAAACAGCATTTGAAAATATGACTGACTAGTAGACAAGCCAATGAAATAAACAAAATAATGTTTTGTTTGTTTTTTAATAGATTTAGTTATCAAATCGATTTATATTACAGCACTAGACCCCCCCCC
>CABFVX010000281.1:118125-130560 GCA_902151425.1 Timema shepardi | reverse complement strand
GGGGGAAGGGTTGAAGGACTTATTTGATTGTAGGGATATTGCTTGTGATTACGTAACTTACTTTAGGTTTCCTTAAGTAAAACCTATATACATATCTTGAGATACATTTGGCTTTGTATGGAAGAAGGTACAGGAAAAAGAGATGGTGTTTCTTTACCTATTTTCTGAACCTTCTATGTATACAATATTACTTACTCTATGGCATTAAGAGCTCAAAAGTCCATTGCCTTCTGAATCTCTAATCCAGTAGTGTAATTAGTACTTTAAACTCATTTCAATGAATTGCATATCTTTGAAGTATTCCCAATAGTGAACATTTCTTTCCCGTTTTTAGTGCATACTTTCCTCGTACATATCTTGTAGTGTGTTGTTATTAACCGTTGTGTTTAGCAAATGCTGTATAGTGTAGAGGGTGTACTTCGTACCCTTAGTCACATTTGTAGCAGAAACATGGACATTGAACGTAAGAGCGACTAGGAAAGTGGAGTGCATGGTAATGAAGTATGTGAGTAGAATGTTAGCTGTCATGAGGAGAAACAGGATAAGAAATTAAGTTGTCTGGGCAAGAGTGGAGATACAGGAAGTACATGAGATAGTAGAGTAAGCAAGACCGAGATGATATGGGTATATTATGTGGCTGAAAAAGGGAAGAATACCAAAGATGATGACGGAGATAAAGTAACAAAAATACTTGAAGGAAGACTTAGAACAAGATGAGAGGAGCAGAACAGAAAGTGTGAAAGTGAAAGAATAGTGATGGAAGAAGAGAGGAAGATGGAGGCATTTTACTAAACTGACCCGGTCACAGGCTGGAAACAGTTTTTGTTGATGTGTTTTACATACAACCATAAATATTATGTCTGTGCAGGATCACAATTGTTTAGTGAGAAAACATTTTAATATAACATTTGTTATTGGGAGTTAATACTTTAATATCTTGCATTTAGTAAAATAAGTAAGTTTGTGCAGAATATTTTTGTATTACCATTTATTACTCCTTTACAATATTAATAATGTTAAATGAAAGTTACTATTTTTTTTAAATAATATAATTATTATTGATAAATTTAACTGTAAAGTTGATTTTAGTTAACTGTTATCTAGGGGTGAAAATATATAACAACTTTAATAAACTCCCTTAGCTGCATCAGTGGGCATGTAAACTAGGGCGACAACTTTGCCGAGTCTAACTTTCTGTTCAAGCGAAGATCAGGGTTTAATTACCAACTGGGGGTACATTTTGAGTAGTTCTGAGAAACAAATTTGTCAAAAGATTTTGATTTTCTTTAGGAAATTAATTTGGAAATGTCTTGTTGATCATTTAAGATATAATACTGCCAAGAAAATTAAACTTTAATGCAAGTTATCTTAGGTGTATAAACTAATTTTGTTCCACCTGCCTCGGTGACCACATGGTCTAAGGTGGACTAAACTTCCAATGACAGGGAGATCAGGGTTCGAAACCCAGTTGGGTTGACTTAAGTTTTTTTTACTAAAGGTTTTTCCACTCTCCCTCCAAGCAAGTGCGGGTACACTTCTTCTGATTCAACTTTTCTTATCCCTAACTCTTTAGCATAATTAGTACATACGTGTGTAACCCGAACGTGATGCTAAAAAAAATCGATTTCTAAACATAATTTTTTTTAATATTTTGTATGGTAAAGTTATCTATTTAACATTAATAGTGAAATTCAATCTATTGAAAAATAGCAACTTTAACCTTTGATTTTTAGCTGCACATAAAACCAAAGGTTAAAGATTTTGATTCTTATAACCAGCATTTTTCACTACAATTTGTTAGTACATGACTTAATTGTATATTTGGGTAATATGAAGGAAAATAATCAAAATTAAAGACAAAATAATCATTCAAAATACCAGTATATTAAAGACAGAACCTTTTTCAATAAATATATATTTGTTTTATTATTACAATTAGACATTTGATGGCAAAAACAAATCAGCATTTGTACAAAATATGTGTGTTATTTTAATTTTCTTCACATAGCCTAACACATTGCTCAAGAATGGTGTTTTATAACATGAAGAAATCAATGGACTCAGTTACTATAATGTAAACACTTTAGGAATAACAGTAGCTGACAGTTAAAAAAAGTTATTACATTACTTTGATACATTCATACGTCAAGTTGTATAGACTGCAGTTCTTTGATAAAGAGTAAAAGATCTTAACCTAAAAATAAATTAATATAGTTAAAATCTTTCTAATGTTGACCACAAAAACAATTCTAAATCGTTCTTCCTACCATGTTCATATGTACCCTTCAATTACCCTGTACGGTAGCAAGTTTACCTTTCACTATTCGACTGTCGTATATTGGCACGATGTTTGAGTAAAGACAAAAATGAAGAGAAGGTGGAGGAAGGTTGATATGCTTGCCAAGATGAGCGCGTTCGTGGGGCCTTATTTCCAAGACATAACACAATACTCTTGTGTCACTTGAGAGTTAAGTCTGAACCATCCTTTAGTTTTACTCTGGTGAAACTCCACAGGATAGCTCAGTGAGCATGAGTTATCAAGGCATCACACAATTCTGTTTTTGTTCTATATCCTCTGCCTTTACTCGAGAAACGTTCTTGCATACGGCCAATAGTGTAGTCGGTCAAGGTAAGGCGGTTACCTTTCAGGGTAAAGGAATGTACATTTACAAGGGCGGAAATTCATTCATGATGCTAATAGGCTTTAAGTTTATTGAGTTTCATTATAATGTTTCTACAAATAAAACCTCTGCACTATAAAAAAAAAAGAATACATAGGCTCAAACATTCAGTTGAGAGTTTTTATTGTTGTATTTGTAGTGTAGTGAGTTAATTTACAATTTTGCTTCAGAATTCAATTGGATTTACCGAAAAGATAATAATAATAATTTTGTTCCTAAATTCCCGATATTTATTTTTACAATGAAAACACTATGAGCAATGTAAATGAAAAAGATGATGCTAACAAAAGGAAATTTTCATAGTATTATTTTAAAAATAAAGTATACACACAAAGTTAAAAATAACTTTCAAAACCACTAAACACTATCCAAGATCAATTACCGACAACCCAAGTTCTTTGTCAATATTTACACGGTTGTCATTTAAGTAAATAAATCAATCACTGACACATTTGTTTTATCTTACTTTATAGCAATGACTGCGCCAGGATTTATTTGAAGTATAGAAAACTATTATGTAATATACTGCAGACATGATTCCTCGGTCAAACTCAAGTCCACTATCCATATGGTTAACCCTTTTGGCTGTTTCGAAAAAAGTTAGTTTGTTTGCTAAAATAATATAAAATATCTATAAAAAAAAGTTCATGGTGGCTACTAATTCTTGAATTTGGAGGGCCGGAATAAAAAAACTCTTAAAAACAACTCATAAAAACTGCTTGAATTTTGCCGTCGAAAACTAAAATTATATATTAAGCACTATGAATAAGAGATAAATGTGACTTGTATGTGTGGGCAAACAAATTTCCCTTAACTAGATATTCCAATTAAAAAAATCTACAAAAATTACTATTAATGGATATTTAAAAAAATAATATGAATGGATTGACTGCCAACATGTCTTTTGTATCATATGAAAAGGTTGTGCCATTGTGAATTGAAGCAGGATAGCAATTTTTCAAAGTGGTACTGTTGTTGAGGTCACTTAAAGATTGTTCCAAAATAGAGTCTACTGAAAATAAATTAATACAAAAGGGTAGTAGAACTGAAATATGTATATAAAATAATAATGAATTAATATAAGAAATAGTTAAGTAAACAATAATGTAATTTATATTAAGATAATATACAAAGAAATAAAGACTAAACAACAGTACTGACAAAACTATAATAGAATTCAATTCTAAAAGAAATAGTTTTTAAAACAACGAATAAATAATATTTTAGTTTTAAATCAGCATGATATAATTATTAGATTTAAAATATTGGCTTGAGTAATGAATAAACAATATTCAATTGATTTTATATGGTCTGAAAGCCACGATGTTTGCTGATGACGTGATGGTATGGGTGGAGAAGGAAGATGAAGTATAGCAATAGTTACATGAATGGAATGAGAAGGTGAAAGGTTGTGGAATGAAATTTAGCATGGCAAAGTGTGAAGTGATGGTAATGACAAGGAAGAGGATAAGGCTTAGTAAAGCTATAAAGTTGGATGGAGTAGAGCCGAGAAAAGTACGGAATGTAAAGTATCTTGGAAGTGTGATGAGGTGAAAGGTGGAAGTACAGAGGATTTAATAAGGAAAGGACAGCAGTGAGAGTTGTTCTATGGGTGTGTAAGAGCTTGCTATGATGGAGAGAAGTGTTGTACAATGTACAGGGCATACTTTGTACTCATTGTCACACGCAGCAGAAACATGGACAATGAATGACAAGGAAAGTGGAGGCAATGGGGATCAAGTTTGTGAGGAGCGTGTTAACCATCACAAGGAGAAACAAAATTAGGAATGAAGTTATTTGGGAAAGAGTAGGGGTACAGGGAGTATATGAAATATTAGAGGAAGCAAGACTGAGATGGCACGGGCATGTAATGAGGATGGAAAAAGAGATGGCAGGAGCAGATAACAGAAAGTATACAATTGAGAGGAAAAGAATGGTGGAAGGATAGAAGTGGATGATGATGATGCCGATATGATTTAATTATACAATCCAATGTGTACAGAGATTGTGGTCGGTCGGCCACACAGTGAATTATAAAATAATTACTATATAGATTTAAATTTTGATCTGAGCTAGTTATTAATAAAAGTTATAATATGACACAGGTTTAATTTGTACATTAGTAATAATAATAATACATGTTAACACAGAAGCTACGGTACACCAACCTTGAGCAGTTCACTTTTAAATACATTTAAATTCAATTTATGTTTTATAGTATCGAGTTTTAATTACACTTTGTTTATAGTTATTTCTTTGTATTTTTAAACTGAATAATATAACATTGGCACTTTCATAATAAAATATGTCGAACATGGATACAGCTTGGATAGCGAAAAGTTTCTCTCTTCATCTTTTTTACTTTTGGCTATTAATGATCATAAATTTCTTAAACCACATACACTGAAGATTTACAAGATATTTGCAGACTTTGGATTGCGTGAGCTAGATTGATTTAAAGTCAATATATTGTGTACGTTTCAAAATACTTTACGTTTATTTTTTATTACTTTGATAATATTTTCATTGTATTATGTATATATAATATCTAATAATATAAATATGATATAATTGTTCATGTACAGTCTGATTTTTGTAGGAATCCTGTTAATTGAAAACTCTTGTTGCTATAATAGCATGAAGCGGAGGATTAACATTATTAGTCTGTTTAGTTAATAATGTAAAGAGAAATATGATTGGAGGGGTTTGATCACGTTTTAGATGCACTTTATAATGAATAAATCAAATAAGATATGTTTATTGAATGCCAAAATTTTAGTGATATAGAATCATTGTTGGTGATTGAAAGTGAGCTTCCTATAAAAAAAAATCAGGGTGTACATGCACAATTGCATGATTTAGAAACAATTAGAGTATTTTTCTTTGTTCACCCACTTTTTTATTTGCATAAAATTGATGTGGTGTGTTTTTAATTTTTTTTTATATAAGATCTTAAATCAAACTTAAAACAAAATGAGACACAGTAGATAGTATCGAATTAATATAAAATACATAACCCACACAAATTATGAAAACTAAACTATATTATAAATTGGCTTGGAAGAGAAACAAAATGCAATTAGATAGTGAAAGAAAACTAATTTATTTTTGGTAGTTTTGGGTTTGGTACTTAAACCAATTAATCAGTAATACCTTTATCATTTTATTACTATGTTTGAGGCCCACATGCCCATAAATTTAAATACATATTATTTATTTTGTCTGTTTGATTCTGAATTTTTTTGATAGCTCTGATTTTATTATTAAACAATTGCAAACATCCACACAAAAAACAATGAAAATATAAAACACCTATTAGCTGCTCCAGTCTTCATTTTCAGGTGATTTGATTAAAAAATTAATTTGAAATGGGTAACACATTTGTATAAAATCATATATAAAATTATATTGAAATAAATAATTCAATCTTTTATAAAACAATATAGCAGAGATTAAACATTTTAATTGAATTTTATTTAAAAAAATATATTTTCCTTTATAGTACCCTTCTTCTTTTAATTTATTTAATATAATAACCAGGAATTAGAACTGAAATGCTTATTAGTTCTTTTTCCAGTTCCCCAATAAAACAGTTTAAGGGACTGATTAAAGAAAAATAGAAGTTCCCATTCTTAATCAAGTTCCAGTCCTTTTAAATACATGATAACTTTTAAAAAAATCAAGTGTTTCCAAATAAAATAAGTTAAAGAAAGTAGGACATAAAAAGGCAATTATAAAAATAAGAATTGTAAAAATTTAGAACCTCTAAGAGACAATAAGAACCTTTATAAATGTATATATGCATATAGATTCCAATTCTAGTTCTTAAGTAATTTATTTTTAGGATTCTGATTCTGGTTCGTTAAAAAGAACTTAATGTAGTTAATGGTTCTGGTTTCTATTCCGATTTGACTCCATGACAATAATGTTCCTTACTTGATTATTTTAGTATATTTTCTAAAATGCTCCTTACACTAAACAAGTAAATTAATATATATTTTAATACTTATTTTTGAAATTATATCTAATTTTGTTTTTGAATATAAACAAATGAAAATAGGTTTTCCTTATTTTAAAATTTGTGCATACAGCTCACCATTCCAAAGTCTACCGAAATGTCGATACAAAGTAGCTAGTTTTGTCTTCATTTGATGTCTCTTGCTTCACTGATTCGAGTCCACCTTGTTTGTTGTGGCATCCCTGTCAGCACATGTCCAACAGGGGGTAGCACTCCTCACTGCTCTGTATTAAAGTAAGAGTTCTGCATCAAGTACAACTTGTCTATAGGGTTGACTTGCACCATCCCTGGCAGTAGTCTGTCAGGAGGGACCGAGTGCGACTGCATGTCCAAATTCTGCAGTGACAGCGTGTCGGAGCCACCCTCGTCCATCTGTTCAAAGTTGGTGCTGTCATCTAGCGAAATGTCTGAACTACATAAGCTGTCGCCCGAGTGCATGGGGTAGGTGTCTGAGGGAAAAAAGTCACTAATTAGTACAGTATAGCTTATGATGTATTCAATTGAGTGTAAAAAGTTATAATCTGGACTCAAAAGTCTAATTGGGAGTCTTTGGCTTTACATGCATGACCTTGAACTAGGGTGTAGGTTGCCCTTTCCCTTCACCCTGCCCCCGCTTCAATATTATACTGAAATATTAAACAGAACTATAAACAACAGCGAATTGTTGTATCCAGAAAATTGAAAATCTATGTTTGTTACTTAAGTATTAATATTATATCTATTCATTCTCAATTTTTTACTTTAAAAAATCAATAAAATCGAAATATTAGCATACGTAGTTTATGTTAACATCTATATAAATAACACTGAAAGTCCAGAAAGAAATAACAGTTCTTATTTTAGATTAAATAAAAGTAAAACTATGAAAATGAACTACATAAAATTAAGCACTTAAAAAAAATATATGTTAATCAACTTTATGGGGCTCTTTCAGTGCCTGATCATCTTGCAGAGCATGAAATCGCTGGATTTCTTAGACTATTGACTAATTAAATTCAAAGCATACAATTTTTTTTAAATTCCAAATTGTCTTTATAAAAAGCTAGAAGAAAGGATTAATTATTGTAGACATGATTCAAAAGGTTTTAAGGATTAAATTTTACTTGTAAAATATTTTTTTTAATGCAATGATAAAAGTTAAGTAAATTTTGGTAGTTATTGACGAAAACGACAACAAATTAAGCCGTTTTATACATCATAAAAGTGTTTCGTGGCCAAAATCTAGATCGCCACACATGAATGTTAAATAAGAACAAAATGAAGTTTTACAAGCATCAGCAGTGTGTCAATCGCATTTCTTACATAATAATTTATTTTAAACACATCTAGCTAAGCAAAGCAAAGGGTTTTGATTTATCAAAATTACTAATGGTTTGAACAAAATCTTTCCAAATGTTAAAGAAGCGGGCATGAAAAGTTACTCCAGGAAAAAATTAGTCTATACTTTCCTAATTCTAATTTACCCTACAACCGTTAGACTGGGAGCGTGATAAATCTTCTGCTCTTTGGTGCATACCCAAAACAAAACAGTATGCCACAAAGATTTTAAGCTTGTTAAGTATACCATAAACTTAAAAAGTTTTGGAAACACTGTATTATGATACAAATATATACGTTCTTCTTTAAAGAGCAAAGTTCAACATTCATAAGATACAATATTTTAAATTGTATTAACAATATCAGACTATATATTGAAAAATATTATAGCAATATAAATATAACTTATTTTTACATACACAAAAAACACAAACTGAATTCTATGATGACTAAATTTATTTTGGTATGTCACATTGACAAATGTTTATGAAGAATGTACAGAATATATAAAACAATGGGTTTTTTTTTGCTTCGCATCTCACCAACTGGTTGAGCTGTACTCATTTAGTCACACTAATGGTATAAGTATAAAGTGAGAATTTAAATTAAATGCACCCAAATTTGCTTGAAGCCTGAATGGAAAACCATGTAGGAAAAAACACCCTCATTGCACCGAACCAGAATTCAAACACCATCCTATCTGTCACTGGGAAATTAGATTAGGTGAGTTCGACATCTAGTATGCATGCCCACTGGTGTGTGTTAAAATACTCCTACCACCTATAATAACTTATTCTTGGGGTAAAGTGCTCACGTCAGTAGGTGATGCTTGTGGGTTCAAACCCAGCTGGGATTGACAAATTTCTGTAGCAAAACCTTTTTCGGAAGGTGCGTATAAAGTCTCTGGTCACACATCGATTGTGGAATGTAAAAGAACCCTGGGAGGTATCTGAAAATACCTTTCCTGGTAAAATTGGTAGGCCCTTTCACTCTCTCTTGCTCATAGAAATTCTGGTGTGCTAATAAAATGAGTCGGTTCAGAAAGTGCATGTTAAATACCTCAAATAAATAAACTTATCGTTAATCAAATTCATAAACGTGAAATAATTGCTGTGGTAGATTTATTTCGTTATACTCTGTATCCAATTAGAAACAGGTGGTTCATTATTTAATTTGAAATACATTTTCAATCAACCACAATTTTTTTTTTCATGCAAAGGGATTCTGGCACTTTTAAAAACAAATCCAGAGTATTTCACAGTATTATGTGCTGTCTTCCTTTTCTCTATACCTAGTGAATTCTCTGATTAAAAAAAATATACATTTATCCCTAACAATGTCACCATCGTTACTCCATGGCATCAGCCCGCAATTGAACCATACCGACAGAGTGGCCACTGTCTGTTGGCGAAGATAATTCAAACTTCTGCGGGTATAGGGTTTCATGTGGACAGCACAACGAACCCTCCGGCCATTAATATCAGTTTTCTAGACTGGAGCCGCTACTTTTTCATTCAAGTAACTCCTCATTTGACCTCACAAGACAGGGTTGACCTCGTTCCAGACCCACTGGTTCACAAAAGATCTAGAAGCACTGGGGATTGAACCAAGGACCTCTGGATCTGTAGCCAGCAACTATGATCACTAGACCACAGAGGTGGTCCAGGCATTGTTACTAGTTTTATATAATCTATTAAATCAAAATCAGTTTAGCGTGCTTATTTTTACAAATGCATACCATCTCATATGAAATGTTAAAATTTCAAACATAGTTTTTGAACTTACCGTCAGGAGAGTAGGGAATGTTTGGATTGAGAGGTTGGCTGCTGGTAGGAGTATAACTGTTATCACTTTGACCAAGACCGTTCAAACCAAGATAATGATCTGAAAAACAAACATTTAATGTTTGGAAGTTAGAGAATCCTTGGCATTAATTAGATATTTAAAAAGTACTGAGTTAATTTAATTACAGGAATGAATCTATTTTTAAATCTTTATATTTCTTTTCAAAAGAAAAATAAATCATCTGTTGACATCTTCTCCCAACTATTTTAGTAATTAGTAGTAACCATTGCTAAAATCTACACGTTAACACATTTTGTCTTTTGTGGATATACACATTTTAACAAGAGTTTTTTTTTAAAGGAAAGAACTAGGTATTTATCCCCAAAAAGGATTCTTAAAAAATTAACCAAGCCAAGCTAGAAAAGTTACTAGATCTACTTTCACATATTCATACGTCAAGTCATATGATTTTCAGATGTCACTAATGATGGATATTGTCAATACCTATAAAATATCACTAATAATATATTAAAATGCTATCAATATTGACAACAGAAAAGTTTGTATTTTTTAAACTGTTCTTCCTATGAAAATTGGACTGTATATATCAAGTCCAATGTTTCCAAAGTGTATTTTTTCCAAAAAGGAAAGGAATATTTGCTATCATGTAAGGTCCAAGTTTGAATAAATATTCACTGGTATTCTAAACAAAGCTGTCACAGATAGAAATATAGGCTTATAAAAACCTATGGTATCACATCAAAATCTGCATTAATTTGTTCATAGGACTTAATATTGGAAGATATCTTATGATTAATGATGTTACCTACTTGATGATTTCGAAACTATTTAGCATCTTGACTTTATGCACCTAAGCAATCTATGCATTATTGCACAAACATCAATGTACGAAATAGGAGAGGGAAGAAAATTAGCAGTTCACCCTGCGAGGCCTCTACTTTATCTGCTGACAACACTCCCCCTCTTCCTCTGACAAGTTTACACACGCATTATACTATTTGCGCCTTGAAAACATTGACTTTTTTTTTAAATTAGCTTTTTTTTGTTTTATATCCTAGATACCCATTTGCTACCAAGGACTTTTTTAATCCCCGTCCTGGCAAGAAGACTTCTACAGGCCATTTTTGTAACCAAGCCGAATAGCCTAAGTTGTAGATGATTTATAAAAAAAATACATTTACAAATAAATTACTTCAAAATAAAAATAATAATTTTGTGACATGTAGGACTATTTTTTAGAGTTTTGAAGAATTTATGATTTTTGTTTCAACGTTCACTGAATAAAACACAAATTCACTAACATAGAGAATTATATCTTGAGTTATTGTGATGTCACACGTAGGCAATGTCCTTA
This sequence comes from Timema shepardi, assembly GCA_902151425.1. Classification (NCBI taxonomy): domain Eukaryota; kingdom Metazoa; phylum Arthropoda; class Insecta; order Phasmatodea; family Timematidae; genus Timema; species Timema shepardi. Next base: position 119,384 of record CABFVX010000281.1, on the reverse strand, counting down.
ATAAAACTCAGTGGTACTTTGTGTACCCTCTGAAGCCCTTCACATACCTAAGGGGACAATATTTAGTAAACTTCTATAAATAATTATTAATGAACCCTGTTAATAATGTATGTGCAAAAAAGAAAGAATTGTCAGCATTATTTTAGCCATAAATGATAGACTACTGAAATTTCAACCGTATATTTATGGGATTTTAACTAGACACCAGTAATTTGACTCAGACAAAGGAAATTGGTCAAGAGAACAGTTTCTTTAAGTAACATTTACAATGCAATCGTTTATTACTTAAAAAAAAGTTAATCTTGATTCTAATTGGCCTCTTATGTTATAAAGATAAATTCCCATGCAATTGTCTTAACAATTTTTTTTTTAAATAAACGCAATTTAAGGTCATTGACTTAAATTGACTAAGTTAAAAAGACAAAAAAATTGATTATTTTAAGGAAATGTACCAGCATTTAGCTAGAAGTATGAAAAAAACCGCATGGAAAAAAAGTTGATAAACACAACCAGGATTTAAACTCAATGAAACCAGGCCTCCTAGGTCAAAGTCAAACACACTGGTGCTTTGGTGACAATGAATAAAGTAATCAATGTTAATTGTTTAATTTTATTCCTACTCATAGCTACTGCCGATGGGACTCACTGTGGTTGTTGGAAAGAAGCTCCTGTTTGACCACTTTGTCTCCTTGCAATCCTTCTCTGAAGAAGATAAGACTATCCTACTTACTTTGGTCGCTGGACAGAGGCTCCTGTTTGACCACTTTGTCTCCTTGCAATCCTTCTCTGAAGAAGATAAGACTATCCTACTTACTGTGGTCGCTGGACAAAGGCTCCTGTTTGATCACTTTGTCCTCCTTGCCATCTTTCTCCTTCTCCCCTGAAGATGACTTGTTATCCGCCTCTTGTTTTGCTTTGCGCTGCAGCTTCTTCATCTTCGCTCGTTGGTTCTGGAACCACACCTGCACCACACGCACGCTCAGGCCTGTGTCTTTGGCGAGGGCTTCTCTCACCTGGGGAGAGAGGAAAGGAGCTTCAGTTGCGCGCTTTAATCTTTTAGGCCGATATTTCATAACCTGTTGAGGCATACTTTAACACAGACAATCTCCAAGCAAACGTTGGTGCATTCCCTTTGAACCCTCTTAGTTTAAACATGGTGTCTACTTAACTTGACCAATGAAATCCCCGACTTTTTTCCTGATTTCCCCTGATCATTTCCTAAAATTCCCCACTAAAATGTATGTAACAGCCTTCTAACT
>CABFVX010000281.1:84393-117668 GCA_902151425.1 Timema shepardi | reverse complement strand
CCCCCCCCACACACACACTTAAATACTTTGAACAATTTTAAAAAAGGACGCTTGAGATACTGTTCTGTGAATGAACGTGCAGATCAAACACTCACTTTTCTGCAGGGCTTGGGACTGATCTCGAAAGACAATTTAAATTGCCTCCTCTGAGCGGAGGTGAGGATCGTTCTAGGCCTCTTAGGTCCTCTTCTCCCATCTCTAGGACGGCTGTTCTCGTCCAAAAGATCATCCCCTGAAACACACGTTGACGTAGTCCGTCAAATAAAACAGCTTTATCCGTAATAGTGGCACATTTGATTAAAATTCAACTACCTACACTTTTCTGAGAAAAGTACAATCCAATTTTCCTAAGAGGAATATTATCTGACAGCTAAAAGTGTTTCTAGATCTACTTTCACATATTCATACGGCAAGTCAAACGGTCTGCAGCTATCACTTTTGATATATTTTATCAATATCCTTTAAAAACCACCAATTACATAATAAAATGTTACTAATGTTGACCTTAAAGAAATGTTTATATTTTATAATATTCTATGAAAATTAGACTGTAGATACTTTGAAGACCTTTATACCCCAAAATTGAAACTGTCCATTTCATGAATTGGGCAAATTCGTGCTCATTTTGTGAACCGTCTTTTTCGCTTGTCCATTCCACGGAATGGGAAAAAACATGTCCTGATCATGAATCGGGCCGCTCCAAACGCTACCCATTTCATGAACGGAACGAGTTTTTTTTATCGGTTCATGATATGGACAAACGAAAAACAGTTTTGGTCCAAACATTTAATCGTTTTAGAATGGAAGGCTAGGTTGGGTTAGTTTATAATTCTTAACATATAATATGTGAAAACAAATTTCATTTAAACTTTTAGTAGATAGGACAGTTTCCACTTCATGAAATTGGCAAGAGTTCATGAAATTTTTGCCCATTTCTTGAAATGATAAAAAAAAAGGCCAGTACGCAGAATAATTTTTAAATTTGTATTTATTTGAGGTACCTATTTAAAGTGTACTTTTTGAACCAACTTATTATATCAGAACACGAAAATTTCTATGAGCGAGAGTGAAAGTGCCTACAATTTTTCCCTTCCAGGTCTCTTTTAAATGCCACAATCAACATGGGAGTGACCACGGTACTTAGAATATACGGTAAGGTCCACAAGGCAGTAGCCTGTCGTGTCTGTGACGTCAATGTGGTCCACTGCGCGCTCAGATGTATTCTCCCGCCAATTATTTTTGTTGTTTACATGCTCTAATCTTTCTTTATCAATGGTTCTAATGTTTTGATATATGTATGCTCTAATGTTTGTTTACCTCTGTGTCTCTGATATTAATTAGTAGTAGTGATGCCTTATTGTCGAGTTGCTGGGTGCATTGACCAATCAAGACTCTGTGGTAAGATTTTATAGATTTCCAACAGACAAAACATTGCGAAAACAATAGGTGCACGCTTGTAAAAGAGATGACAAATTTTGTGTCTCTAACGCTTGTGTTTGCTCTGATCACTTTAGTGAAACGGACTTTGAACGTGACTTGAGGGCGGAATTACTCAAATTGAAACCAGAGTGTTAAAAAAAGGTTGGTGCCACATTTTAAAATGCCAATTGTCACAGTTTCTTGCAGTAGTTCGGAAGAAAATAAAAGAGCTGATAAACGCGAGAAAAAAAAACCCCACTTAAACCTTCTTTTAAATACATACGAAAGTAGTAATTTGCCCTTTCCATCCTTAGAACACGGGACTAGCCCAACACACTTAATAAGTACACAAGAGTTAGAAATGGAACTGCTAAAGAAAGAAGATAAAGACAATTTGACAAAGTTAGCCACTGCTAGGACAGAAATTTCTCGTTTAACCGAAACTACAAAACAAATCGAATCTCGTTTTTCCAGCTCCCAATATCAAATTATTTTAAGGGGAAAATGTACCATTTGGAATTCTGAGGATGTATCAAAGGCAATAACGCTAAGATGTGTATCCAAAAAAAGCATTTAGATATTTAAAAGACGTTTTAAAATATCCCCTTCCAAGCGAAACGACAATAAAACGCCGCCTCAGTGAATTTTCTGTTAAGCCAGGATTTATGGATGTAAATACTCAACTGTCCAAGTTTTAGTAATCCGAAGCTTAATTGGAAAATGGAAACAACCCGTGTATTACGGATTTGACAGACCCGTCGATAAAGAACTATTCTTGAGTGTTGTTGGAACAGTTGAGGCCACGGGATCCCATGTCCGGGCTTTTGTTAGTGATATGAGACAATCAAATCAGAAACTCATGTTGGCTGTACAAGTATTAAAACCACATTTTTTTTACATCCCTCATGTCCTGAAACTTTTGAGAAATCATTTACTGGAAGAAGGATATCAGATGTCTAGCGGTAACACTGTTAAAATAGATGTATTTGCACAACTCATCGAGTTACAAAAAGATAGCGATCTGTAATGTGCGTAAAAATTAACACTAATCACCTCCTTCTAACAGGAACAAATACAAGAAATATCAGGAAGGCTGCAGAACTACTATCCAGAACTGTTGCCGCTGCTATTGAACATACTCTACCTGGAAATGAACATGTGGTTACATTTTTTAATACTATAAATGATGGCTTTGATGTGCTAAACTCTAGATTAACTCATCATTCAACAAATAAGTTGAAAAGTGACTATGGGATTAATTTAAATGAACAGAATGCAACCCTTAACCTCTTTTTTTTATATGTGCGAATCTATGCGAGCTATTGGGAGAAACAAACTATTACCTTTCCAAAAGGGCTTCCTAATATTTAGCCGTAGTCTTCAAAGGCTCTACACAGAGCTACACTCTTAAGGGTACACATATATTATAACAGTAAGATGTCGCTCGAAAAACATCCGTCGACCCCAGCTGGGTTTGAACCCACGAACTTCAGGGTCCTGAGGTGACCACCGAGATCGACTTGAAAGAATGGACAAAAATTTGTCCAGTTCGTAAATTGAGCAGTTTCACCAGTAGGGTAGAACATATGCAAGATAATAGATGCAACCGCATCGGTGAACACACGTTCTAAACTTCAAGCTCGTTTAGTTTGATTTGCCGATGATAGGAAGATCGGGACTCATATCCCGACTGGATGTGATTAGGTTGGTGTATCTTTAATTATTTCCCATTTAACATATTCACCAATTAGGGTATATTTCCTCTAAATTTTACATTCCTAAATCCCTATCCAAATAATTTAATTTATTTGAGGTATTTCGTGTACTTACTGAGCCGACTAGATATATCGACACGACTTATAAAATAATGTAAATCTATACACAACACCGTTAATTCATCATTGTGAAAGAGGAAACCTATATTTCACCAATTATAATTGTTATGACCATGCCGGGATTCGAGTCTAGGAATTTTAGCTCAGTGGACAGACACGATAATGACTGAGAGAAAGTGTCGTACCCTATCCAATAAGTTTGTTTGAATGCGTATAACCCGGACGGGTAGTAAGACGCGGTAAGAAACAATTGCTAGAGACGCACATCGTCCAGAATCCTTTACCTGATGGACTGGCTTGCATCAAGTACATCTCCTTCTCGAAGTCCTGCCTGCAAAACAATTGACCCGCTCTGAGAACGAACTGCTCTCCTTTCTGCAGGGGTTGGCAGCACACGACACACACGAAACACTGCAGATGGAACACGTGAGATTGAGCCCTCATCACCATCTCGTGGGGCAGCAGTCTGTCCCCACATCGGGAACACTTCACTCCAAACTTCCTGCGGGAACAACACACGTCATCATCAAGTGTTTTCGAGAAGAAAATAATGTTTTACTCTGAAACTGTTATTGTTCTCGCGCGAGAGGTAATAGATTAAATGTTCGGAGATTGGTTTTGGAGTTAACCCTCTAATTATATTAAAATAAACCACTTATAGCTTGTATAGGCATTGAATGTCCAATTAAAACGGTGTTTTTTCCCGCACGTTAAATAAAAACATTAGCCAAAATAATGATCTGTACTCCTATCTTAATAGTCACTCAGAACATACCTGTCGCAATCAGCCTTGCATTAGAGTTACGAACATGAAAGAGAAACACTAACCAAAATGGCGATCGTTAACCTCTCTCATAAAGACCCCCCTCAGAACATACCTGTCGTAGTCAACCTTGCAGTAGAGTTACGAACATGAAAAAGAAACACTAACAAAGATGGCGATCGTTCACCTCTTAACATAAAGACTCCCCTCAGAACATACCTGTCGTAGTCAGCCTTGCAGTAGAGTTACGCCCATGAAAGAGAAACACTAACCAAAATGGCGATCGTTCACCTCTTAACATAAAGACTCCCCTCAGAACATACCTGTCGTAGTCAGCCTTGCAGTAAAGTTACGCCCATGAAAGAGAAACACTAACAAAATTGTGATCGTTCCCTTCTTAAGATAAAGACGCCCCTCAAAACATACCTGTCTTAGTCAGCCGTGCAGTAGAGTTAGGAACATGAAATAGAAACACTAACCAAAATGGTGATCGTTCACCTCTTACATAAAGACCGCCCTCAGAACATACCTGTCTTAGTAAGCCTTGCAGTAGAGTTACGAACATGAAAGAGAAACACTAACCAAAATGGCGATCGTTCACCTCATAACATAAAGACCCCCCTCAGAAAATACCTGTCGTAGTCAGCCTTGCAGTAGAGTTACGCCCATGAAAGAGAAACATTAACCAAAATGGCGATCGTTCACCTCTTAACATAAAGACCCCCCTCAGAACATACCTGTCGTAATCAGCCTTGCAGTAGAGTTACGCCCATGAAAGAGAAACATTAACCAAAATGGCGATCGTTCACCTCTTAACATAAAGACTCCCCTCAGAACATACCTGTCGTAGTCAGCCGTGCAGTAGAGTTACGCCCATGAAAGAGAAACACTAACCAAAATGGCGATCGTTCACCTCTTTACATAAAGACCCCCCTCAGAACATACCTGTCGTAGTCAGCCTTGCAGTAGAGTTACGCCCATGAAAGAGAAACACTAACCAAAATGGCGATCGTTCACCTCTCTCATAAAGAGCCCCCTCAGAACATACCTGTCGTAGTCAGCCTTGCAGTAGAGCTTTGCATTGCGGCAGTAGCAAGAATGATTGAGTAGGACCCCGCATTCACAACAAGCAAGGCAGTGCTCATGCCAACTGGAGTCTGCTACCCTCATCAGGAATCGATCGTGGATCTTTTGACCGCATCCCTCGCACACTTCATACGTCTTCTCACATTTCACCGCACCGGGGTCTGAAAAAATAGTTATTAAATAGATTAAAAACAGTATCCAATAGAAATTATGAAATATATGAGCGCTATTCATGTGCACCACGTCTTAGGACCTGGGGTATTAGGTACGGTCTGATTTTTCTTAGGAAGGAAACCTTAAAAATAATACAAACATAATTTTTTGCCGCCAAAATTGATTACTTATTTTATTAGCTTCAGATAACATTCATTACCTGATGGATGAATAGGTGAAAGTAGATCTAGTAACGTTTCTAGCTGTGAGATAAGATTCATCCTTTAAAAATTAGACTTTACCTCTCTGGGGGCTATCCACATTTTATTTTAATGGGGTAAGAATGGGTTTAATTTAGAGGAAATATACTCGTATTTGCATGGAGGGAGAGTGGACAAACTAATCGAAAAAAACAACTCAGCCCCTTCAGACGGGATTATAATCTCAATAATACAAAACATACAGTACATTATTTATAATACTTTCGTGGTGAGAAAGGGGTTGAGCTGAGCCCCCATGGTACGGCGTTGTTGCTTTTTTTCTTCACCGCGTCTTTGTACCCGTTCGGGGTACATTAGTTATTACGCTAGTGGAATGAGGAGTATAAAAGTAGAATTTTAGAGTAAATTTACCTGCATTTGCATACCTAGAGGGAGATTAGGGAACCATTAAGGGAAAACTACCTGAAGTAGGTATACCCAACCGGGGTTCGAACCTAGATCTCCCCATCATCAGACCATTATAACACGAGAATGACGCCTCAGACCATTCGGCCACAGAAGGGACTAAGAAATGTATTTAATTTGTAGTCTAAGGCATGCGTTATTAACTCTAATTAAATATATAGTTTAAAAAAATTAATATATTTCCTGTTAAAGCAGAAAAAAGGTCACACTTTAATGCACTAAATGAATGTACTTTAATAAAAAAGAAATATCAAAAACCGCCAGGAGTTAATGTCAACTGATTTTTAATATATTTTGCTCAAGGTCATATTATATTAAAGTTGTTGCTTTTAGCCCGGTCCATGTGTATTTAAATTTGACATATATACCCTGATTTTGATTGGAAGAACAGTAGAAAAAATCAAAACATATTTCTTTGCGGCCAACTCTGATAATATTTTCTTATATTATTTGTGTTATTTTATAGATATTGATAATATCTATCAATAGAAACATCTCCAGATGAGATTACTTTATGTATGAATATATTAACATTGTCTTAGTAACTTTAGTAACTAACTTCTACTGTTCTTCCGACCAAAATATAGATACTTTATTGAATAATTCTTAAGCGAATTTGATGCCAAATTTGAAATAGATGTTTTCAGTGATTTGACTACCCATTTTTTTTTAGATTAAGTGTAAATTTTTTTAACTAATTAATTTTCATGATAAGTTAGTTATTTTAATCATAATAATTATTTTGAAAACTCACTATGTTAGTGAGCAAATGCACATACAAGAATGTTATTCTTTATTTGTCTTGGAAAAATGTCCATATATTTTATTTTAACAATCGAGAATGTGTTACAGAGATTAAAAAAAAAAAATTGAACTCAATCAAGTCAGTTGTAATTTTGAAACATTAACATTTCATTTCTATGATATTATGGATGTCTCAGTTCTTAGAAGGGAAAGCAATATAGCGAGCAATGCAATTTTGTTGTACGCTTTAGAAAAATAATTTCGTATAGTGTGTGTGGGTGTGCCCTTTTTTTATTTATTTCCATCTTTCGTACATGAAACACTTGTGCTCTACATTATTCCGTCTGATTCCACAATAGTGCTCCGCTTATTTCATTATATTCGGTTCTTTTGATGTTCACTCATCCCATCGATCAAATCGATCGAATAACGGGAGTATTCTAGTAACCAGCATTCTTACGTCATCAGATTGTAGATATGAAGGAATGCTACATGCTATCTTACATAATCGTGGTGTTGATATGAATATGTTACATGCTGTATTACTTCAATATGGTGTTGATATGAATATGTTACATGCTGTATTACGTCATTATGGCGTAGATACGTAGAAATGTTACATGTTGTATTACGTCATCATGGTGAAGATACGGAGAAATGTTACATGCTGTAATACGTCATTATGGTGAAGATACGGAGAAATGTTACATGTTGTATTACGTCATCATGGTGAAGATACGGAGAAATGTTACATGCTGTATTACGTCATCGTGGTGAAGATACGGAGAAATGTTACATGCTGTATTACGTCATCATGGTGAAGATACGGAGAAATGTTACATGCTGTATTACGTCATCATGGTGAAGATACGGAGAAATGTTACATGCTGTATTACGTCATCATTGTGTAGATATGGAGGTATATTACATGTTATCTTCAGTCATCATGATGTTTGTCTAATGAAATTCTCATGCTCTCTGACGTCATTATAATCTAGATCAGTAGGAATGCTATAATATTATATTATGTAATCAGGGTGTGGGACCTGGAGTAATGCTACATGCTTTCTGACGTTATCAGAATGTAGATTCGAAGATATATTACATGATCTATGACGTCATCTTTGTATTTATATAAAACGTTTTACATGCTATATTACGTCCTCATTGTGTAGATGCGTTGGAAGGTTTTATAGGGCAGGAAGGTAGTATCTTAAAGAAAATATACCTGCGTTTGCGTGGAGGAAGAGTGAAAACTCATTGATGTAAATATACCCTCTTTACACTTGCGTGGGGTTCTAGCTCCGAATATCCCATAACCAATACGTATCCTACTAAATCTCCGAAGAGACCCCCCCGAAGGGCTTCCCAGTTACACTATACCTATGTTCTGTGGCCCCTAACAGTGCATCCACCGATACCCACCGGGACCGGAACCTTTTCGCCGGACATAGACCGAAGTCCGTGAATGCCATTCCGGGTACTCGGGCACCCGAAAAAACCAGTCCTGCCTTGTAATATTCAATAACCAGCAAGCCAGAATAGACGAAACGGAAGTTATAACCCACGTCACGTGCTGTGAGCCATGTTTTTTTAATAGACGTAAGCCTTGATTTCTCCCCAAGCCTTTGTTGGATTATCTTTCCGAACGAGCTTGATCTTTACAAAGTTATAAAGAATAAGTTTGAATTAAATTGATTGATGTGTCCAAATGTTATCATGGGACATATCCATTACAGACAAACCACAAAGGCAAACCGGTGGAGTTAAACAATTCAATAAATCAATCTACAATTTCTATAGATCCAGGAAATATTACAGTACATGTTCCTCTAGACTCAGGAAACGTTACAGTACATGTTCCTCGAGTTCTCAGGAAACGTTACAGTACATGTTCCTCGAGTCTCAGGAAACGTTACAGTACATGTTCCTCTAGACTCAGGAAACGTTACAGTACATGTTCCTCGAGTCTCAGGAAACGTTACAGTACATGTTCCTCGAGTCTCAGGAAACGTTACAGTACATGTTCCTCGAGTCTCAGGAAACGTTACAGTACATGTTCCTCTAGTCTCAGGAAACATTACAGTGCATGTTCCTCTAGACTCAGGAAACATTACAGTACATATTCCTCTAGACTCAGGAAACGTTACAGTGCATTTACCTTAAGGTCCCAAAAACGTTACAGTACATTTCCCTTAAGGTCCAGGAAACGTTACAGTGCATGTTCCTCTATACTCAGGAAACATTACAGTACATATTCCTCTAGACTCAGGAAACGTTACAGTACATTTACCTTAAGGTCCCAAAAACGTTACAGTACATTTCCCTTAAGGTCCAGGAAACGTTACAGTGCATGTTCCTCTAGTCTCAGGAAACGTCACAGTACATGTTCCTCTAGACTCAGGAAACGTTACAGCACATTTTTCATTGGTGCCAGGAAAGTCAAGCTTGAAGTGTTGTAATCTGGTTAGTTATTTCAGTCCTATCTTTCACGTAGCCCTTAAGATCCACCTGCCGCGGTGGTTATATTGGTCCGAATCACCATCTGTCTTCCTATTCTGTATTTACGTATCTGTATTGTCCCCAGCAAGGATAGCTGGCAGGTTGGCTAACTGCTGTACTTGAAACCAAACATGCCGGCTTCAATCCACTGATAAGTGATAAGAACGTAAATCAATCATTCACTTGTCTAACAAGCAATGGCACCCGGTGGTTCCTTATCAAAGTTTTCCCAAGCGAGAGGAGAGGGTGGGTGGTAGACCAAATCCCCCTACCTGGGCACACATTTGAGAGGGGAACTTAAGGGAAATTAATTAATATTAACCAACCAGCCCGATATATTTGTAAACCTTGAAAGTACTTTTGTATTTCATATAGAAACCTATTTGTCTACAAACTTTGTTTAACTGTGGACTATTTAAACAAGATAAAAAAACCTCTTCGGTGGCCACATGGTCTAAGGCGTTATTATCATCGTAGATTAGACTTCCGATGAAGGGGAGATCAAGGTTCGAATATCGGTCGGGTGTACTGAGGGTAGTTTTTTCAAAATTGTTTTCCACTCCCTGCATCTAAATGCGGATACACTTTCTTTAAATACAACCTTCCTAATCCACTAGTTTGTTTAGTACATATACGTATATCTCGAACGAGTAGTAAGACGCGGTAATAATAATATAATTAATTTACTAGGGAGCATTTAGAAAGTTAGAAGGATAAAGATTAATCCAGTAAAGTGAAAAATGTATAATTATAGTGTCTGTTTGTTACACCCACTCTACAGCCTTTTACTTACGACCACAAATAATATAAAAGGGAGTGGGAGTAATCTAAAGAACATACACAAAGGTAGAACATTTGCAAAATTTAAAAATCAACAATATGAATGGTTTATTCAAAGAAATAACAACAGAGCAGAATATTTTACATGGTCTCAAAAATAAAACTGAGGTATGTTGAAAATCAAAATTAAATAATAAATTCATTAATTATTTCGTGCAGTTAAATTGAGGGGATGTTATAAAACACGTAACCTGTCCTACAATCAAATGGGTCAGTCTTGAAGAGACAGTATGACCCATAATGTTGATTATAGTACAAACAATTATTGCAAATAATATCCATCAGGAAATTATATAATGACAAAATAAGAGCCTTAAGGGCATCCTTAAAATGTTACCAAAGTGTCTGATTCACTCCAGTGAATACAGAATTCAAAACGTTGATATAAATATTAAATATCTCTCAGATATTTTAAATGGCACGAGAGTTTGGTTAACAGACTTTAGTCAAACTCCCGCGGGACTATCAAATCTAGACACAAATATTGGAAACGTCAACAAGAACTCTACTTGTTAGTAATGGTGATAATACAATACTTGAAGCAAAGCATAGCAAAAGATTTGGAAAATATATTAATGTCAATTCGTCTCATAATATATTCATTTTATCGATAAGAGAAAGTTAAGTTACTTTAATCAATACTTCATAATGCAATCTACAAAAGAAACACTACCCTAAAAATGCAAATACAATTACTGGTAACGACGATTTCAAAATAATTTACATTTAACACGTCCAATACAAAATCAATTAATAATTGTGGTTATCTAAAAAGTCTTTTAGGTATCGTGACAGACCTTAGCGCCCAAGTGGCGTCAAAAGATACATAGAGTTTTATTTCAAAATATGTGTTCATAACTCTACTTGTTAATAATAAAGATAATACAATACTTTAAGCAAAGCATAGCAAAAGATTTGGAAAATATATTAATGTCAATTCGTTTCATAATATATTAATTTTATTGATCAGAGAAAGTTAAGTTAGTTTAATCAATACTTCACAATGCAATCTACAAAGGAAACATTTACCCTAAAAATGCAAATACAATTACTTGTAACCACAATTTCAAAACAATTTACATTTAACACGTACAATACAAAATTAATTAATAATTGTGGTTATCTAAAAAGTCTAAGTATCGTGACAGACCGTAGCGCCCAAGTGGCGACAGAAAGTAATTAGAGCTTCATTTCAAAATATGTGTTCAAGTAAAAAAAAAAATATTTGAGAATAGAAAAATTACGGCACCTAATCTGGCTAACAATGCATTAAAGTTTATCCTGACATTGTCCAAGTCCAGGACAGCACTCCTCCTTGAAGCGTTGAAATCGAATAGTCATTTTAGTATACACAAACATCACTCTTTATAGGGTTTCGTTGCTAGGGACGCGAGGTGGGAGAACAGAACAGTTTGGTCGGTGACGTCAATTCTGCCTTCTAGAAGCTTTCGATCATCACGTAGACCACTTGTTGTCAGAGATCCATCTGACTACCAAACGATATTTCTTCAATCTCCTGATGTTGTGGATGTAATTCACATATCTCCCATCAGAGGGCAGGTAAGCAGTCTTCCTCTAGTCAAGGCGATTCCAGGCCGGCCCACTTTAGTGTATCGTTGATCAAGTTGTTGTGGACGTCATCTGTTGTAATATTATAGCGCGCTCGGTCCACTCCCCCAACTATGGATTCCACGTGTGTTGGTCCGTCTTGGTGGTTGCTCTAGCCAGTAGGTACAATCGGTAAGTACATGAACAGTTTCATTTTGTATAGAGTTTAATTTTGTTTTATATTGCTCAGGATTGTTAATGATATAGAACGAAACTACGAGAACTACAATAGAGAAGAGTACTATTGTAGGAAGATAATTAGTCTCGATACTATTTGGAGGGGGTAGTATGAATCAAATAGAGAGATATGCGTGAAGGTTAACATGGGGGTGGTTCCTTTTGTAGCTCAATGTTACATTATAACATGCGTCCACCGAAGCGGGTAACAGGTAGTTAGTTATCACACTTCCTGAACTCTCCTGGTAAGCGGGATATCTACCAGATGTTGAGGGCAGCACTAACCAGCTGCAGGGCTGAGTATGTCCAGTTGGCGCTAATGACCTTTATGTGTCGACAGGCCACTAAATCTTAATAATAGCATGCCCAGGTAGGATGGATATAAAGCACATCACGCAACCTTATGGTCGTTGATGTAAAAAGAAAAAAACATAAATTGCACACGGTAAACAAACAAATAAATTGTATTTTTACTTCCATGGGAAGGTCTTATATAACAGCCAGAATAATTAATACTTCAACTAATGTGATGGTTGATTTTGGTAAATGGTATCAATACGTATTATTATTATCATCATGCTCGCGTCTTATTATCCGTTTTGGCTGTACGCACTTATGTTAATGTGCAATGATGGGTGCAAGGCTGATTGTGAGATGAAATGGAGGAGCTACAGTTTAACGTGGAATCCGAAATATGGTTAAGGCCTAGAATTCCACAAATTCACAAGTTATGATTAATACACGTCTTGTCAGAGGTGAAGGAAGGGTTTGCAATCAGATAAATCTGTCCCAGGACTGAGGATTGAACCCTGGTCCCCCATTACAGAAGTCCGACCCCTTACCCCTATACCACCAGGTCACCCTCATCAAGATGTATCAAATTTCATTAATACTATAGTAATTTTTTTTATCAATGTTACTATTATATTCTGAAAATTGAAAAATGACACTTGGACACGGGAAACGAACCCGGGACCTTCGGCTTAGTACGCCAATGCTCTTACCACTGATCTATCCAGGATTCGTCCCGTGCCCATGGTCATTCTACCAACATTCTGCCAACTACCGAGTCGATAATGGCTGCGTCGTCTGATGGCTGTGATCTTATATAATCACATGTTTATAAGCTGACGACTTCCACGTCCATCTTAGACTCTGCCTTAAAACTATGAGTGAAGAATGACCATGGGTACGGGACGAATCCTGGATAGCTCAGTGGTAAGAGCATTGGCGTACTAAGCCGAAGGTCCCGGGTTCGATTCCCGTGTCCAGGTGTCATTTTTCAATTTTCAGAATATGATTTCTTTGCGGTAGTATCCTCTCTAAAATGCATTAACAATAGCTTCAGCTATTTGTTTCATTAATGTTACTATTATTATGATTATTATTAGGTGTTCTGTCTCACGACAGGTCCATTCCTTTTGTCAGTAAACTTAGCCTGCCAATGCATCCTATCCTCTGCCTCCTTCTCAGCTCCAAGAATTTTCTTTTTTCCTCCAAGTTATCCAATATTTGAATCCTCATATTTCCTAAGCTCCTCTTTCCCTCAAACTTTCCTTCTATTACGTCGTGCAGAAGACAGTTCCTCCTAAGGATGTGTCTGATCCAGTTTGCTTTGCACCGATTGTAGACCACAAGAAAATATATTTGTATTATTAAAAAATCTCTTTCTATGAAAATTGAACTGTAGCTATAAACATGAATTATGGATCAGATTGTTTTTAAAAAAATACGCTGTGTTCCAATTACATAAATTCTAGCCTTGCTTTCAATTTAGTTGTTCAGAATCATACTGAACATTTTCTGTAGAATATCGAATAACTTCTGAAGATATTATATAACTCCCTGGATAGTAAAACCAGAACCCTTGCTTTCCAATCCACTCTCGAGAGTCTAAATGAAACGCGTATGCGAATATTTGCCGCATGGTTGGGCATCTTCATTCCATCTCTCTCTTCCCCTCTTCTTACAAGCCCTAGCGGAAAACAAATAGGAAACCGAATATATTGACTGGTGGCCGATATAGAACGAACGGAGAGGGAAAAGGCGCGCTCATTAATATGCATAAATTGACACTGAGTCTAGGCGTACCCCTCCCCGGCCATTGAATTTTAATGTATTTGCACACCAAGATGATAGGATCCTGGCCACATTAGACCTACACGGGTTATGCGTGCACAAGGGGGAGGGGGGTGACCGGGAGTTAGAGGAGTTTTAGGGAAAGTGGGGAAGAGGAGGTTAGTTTTAATTCCAGCTTGTATATAGTGGAATAATATTACTGTGTAAGTTTCATTGGTCTTGCCTGAACATTTAGTTGTTTCTTATCTATAATGGGAAAAGCTGGATTTTTTAAATCATGAGTATTAAAAAAATAGTTCATATCTATCAAATCCAATAAATAAATAAAAAATAGCCTCACGGAATCATCCCACAAGCGAGCTATACCGACCAATAAGTCACCACATTTTTGGCAGTGATAGTACAGACATTTGCAGAGAGAGGGCGTCATGGTCGTTAATCTCAGTTTTCTAGACCAGAGCCATTACTTCTTCATTCAAGTAGATCCTCTTATTGCCCTCACGTGGCTGGGTTGGCTCCGTTCAAGACCCACTGTTTCACAGAACAATTTGGAAGCGCCTGGTAGCGAAACCAGGACCTCTGGATCTGTAGTCATAAACTCTGAATACCTTACTACAAAGGTGGTCCGATCAACCAATAGCCATTATTATTAAGAGGAATAAATAAATCTATGCTGGTAGTATGGAGGGTAAGACGAGTTTGGCTCAGTAGTTTTTGAATTTTTTACTGCAAAAAATTATTTTTGGCAAAAATAAATAGAATATTGCTTTAATAGACACGTTTAGTTTAATTTTTACGCATATTTGATCTCAATAGTTTTTTTAAACACCGCGTCTCACTAACCATTCGGTCTATTCGCCTATGTTCTAATTACACCATCGATTTTAGGGATTAGGAAGGTTTAATTGAGAGGAAGTTTACCCGCATTTGCATGGAATGAGAGTGGGGAATCATTCAGGGGAAAGCACTCTCGATGCACCTGACCGGGATCGAACCCCGATTTCCCCGTCATCGGCAGTCTACTCTATTGCGAGAGGGACGCCTTAAACCACACGGCCACTGAAGTTGGTAGCATCATATTATTATTTTATTGTTAAAAGTCATACATTAGCTGCATTAATCGTATCCCTGGCTCCCTGATCACTTTGACTTCTACGAGATAGCTCCATAAGCCCTTTCGTCTCATCACGTGACACATCCAGTTGTCTTTTCTTAGTTACAAATCACCTGCAGAGTTGTTGTATTTTCATCGACTCATTTTATAACGTCTTAATTAGTCAACCGATCTGTCCATTTGATCATTTCTACTATCTTTATCACCCGCCTCGGTGGCGTAGTTGGCTAACGCGCTAGTAGTGTCAAGCTCGACTGCTGAGGATGGGGAGATCGAGGTTCGAATCTCGGTCGGGTGAACTGGGGGTTGTTTTTCCTAAATGGCTTTCCACTCTCCCTCCACGCAAATGCAGGTTCACGTCTTCTAAATCAACCTTCCTTATTCTTAATCCATTAGCGTAATTAGTACTTAAAGAGTATAACCCGAACGGGTAGTAAGACGCGTCGCTAAATAATAATAAAAAATTCTATCTTTATCCGCTTTAGTCACAGAAGGCTCCAAGGCAGAGGTGGTCAACCTTTTTGAGTCCAAGGACCAAAGTTTCTGTATCTTGTTGGCCCGCGGGCCGCAATATTGTACTGTACAGGTAATATTAGGATTGAATAGATATTAAAATATTCGTATTCGCTCATTCTTATACTCATAGTAAGGATTTTTCGTGAATTATGTTCTCTGTTGTCTTTTCTATTTTTAGATTGTTCATAGCAGAAGGTAGTACGATTTGTCTTGTCTAATAGAGTTGTCATTTGTCGGTTAAAAGTACATTTGTATTAAAACGCAATATTTTTCTGCGCGTTAAAAGCAAAAAATTATTTATAAAACAACGTAAAATACGTTAAAAAAATATGTATTTATTTTATAAGTTGATTATGTAAAATATATATCTATATTATTTCAATGAGTCAGTGGGCTGCAAAAAACATGTTACCAAGGGCCACAGGTGGCCCGCGGGTTGAAGACCCCTGCTCTAAGGCGTCACCCTCGTGTTAGACTGGCCCACTGTTTATCAGCGGGGAGATCAAGGTTTCGAATCCTGGTTGGGTCTACTGAGTGTCCCCCCCCCCCTAAATGGTGTCCCAATTCTCTTCTATGCAAATGCGGGTAAGATTACCTCTAAAATGCTTCCTTCCTCATCCCCACCCCATTAGAGTGATTATCACACATGCGTATAACCTGAACAGGTAAGTAACACGCGGTGATAGCAAATATATATATATTCTCCTTCATCACCACATCTCATTAAGGAATAAAGAGAACACCTTAGTTCATCCTGTCGAGGTTTGAACCCTGAACCCTTCAGCACCACTAAACCGTAAAAATACGAGACTGGCCACGCACCCACTGTGAGGTGGTGATAAAGTCATGTGTGTTTCTTTGCCTGGCTGTGCGCATAAGTCCCCTGCAGGGCTGTCAGTTCCCTCACATGACAAGACACACCTCCAGACCTTCACATATGAAACAATGCTAATAATCTGAGTGTGATGGCCGTGGGATGTAGGGTGCGCGCATGTCTTATTGGCCGGGACAAGTAACGATGTCTGCGAAGGCATAGCGAGTGCGGACGACACATTTCTTCGACTGTAGGAAGGATTTTTTTATTATTATTATTTTATTAAAAGTAAACGTGGGAACTTGGTCGTAAAGTCCAATTTTTATACGAATAGTCTTTTTTTTTAAATACAAACAAATATTTTGTCGGTCAAATTTAATAATATTTTACTATATTATTAGTATTATTCTATTGTTGAGATATTACTGACTCTATGTCATTAGGAACTCGAAAGTTTATTGCTGCATTTAGAAAAGCACGCTGCTTATTCCTATCTTGAACTAATTCTACCCAGTACAGCTCATCACACCCTATATCGTTGAGATCTTCCCAAAGGTCTCCTGCCATTGGGTTTGCCAGTCATTACCCTGAACAAGGTTCTAGATTCTTCCATTCACGCTGCGTGTACTGCCCACCGTAATCTGCAAGACTTGCTTATACTAACAATGTATTGTGAAGCGTACAGGGTATGTAACTTATCATTATGTAACCTCCTCCACTCATCAGTAGCCTCATCCCTTTTTGGACCAAATATATTCCTAACCAATGTAAAGAGAATATAAGACATCTGGTTGGCTGAGCGTGTGACGTCACTCAGTACACAAGCCAGCGCTTAAATCGTGTTCTCACGTCACTTTCAATGAATAATTTCAAGTGAGTCATTTTTAACGAAAATAATAATTAAAGGAATTTGTTTACATGTGTAATTTATCATAATGATCATGTGGAGAATAATCAACTACTGTTTAATTTACTAAAATGGCACCACATGCTGTTTTATTTTATACAAATCACTACTTATATTCCACAGACATTCAAATTGTCTGTAACAGTCCAAAAATGAGTCAGTTTGTTCGTCTCACCCCTTAAATACCATTTTTGAGAAATCTTGTGACAACACAATGTATTGTCTGTTAATATCTAAATAAAGGCGAATTAATTAATTCTTGTACGTGTTCACGCGGTTCATTTGGTTTTAATTTTTCAATAATGATAATAATCAACCATTAATAAAAGTATAACTCCTTTTAACTCTTAATGAAAGTGTGAAATAATAATTCAGTTTAATGAAATGAGTTTTCTGACGTTCATTTTGTATTAATCTTCAGCGAATCACTGAAAATGACACGCGAGAGAACATGGCTTAACATTCATAATGCTTTATGGAAGACAAATTAAGTCCTTTCTAAATAATAATTATTGTTAGAAATTATAATATAACTTTTGGGAACATTAAACATATTCATAAGTGTTTAAAATACACACCAATAAATGAGAAAAACTTAATAGATTACACTAAAAAACTATGAAAATATGTTCAAGATTGCTTATGTGCTGGAACTATTGTATTAACAATAGCAACGTTCAATTTGTTTGAAGTTCTTGGCATTCTAGTTAACTTTCAATTTCGCACCACAAATATCGAAGTATTTATCGGCAAAGCGAATGTAACATATTCGAGCCAAATTTGTATTAATTGTGTCTTTACTTTTACATTTGAGCTTCCATGTACGGAAAATTTCTGGATCCTTAAGAAAGGAGTAAAAAGATATATTATTACCTTTGCAGTTTCGTTAATTTTTTTACAAACAGTGCAACAGCAAAGCTAGGCATTTTGTATGTCTGTTTGTAAATACGTATATTTAAAATTGAAGAACGTACTCAAATAAATTAACAAAAAGCCTTAAAGTCTGATTTCTTCAACAATGACTTGTAGCCTTACATACCTAACGTGCGTAAATAAATTAACAAAAAGTCTAAAAGTCTGATTGTTCAGCAATGACTTGTAGCCTTACATACCTAACGTGCGTAAATAAATTAACAAAAAGTCTAAAAGTCTGATTGTTCAGCAATGACTTGTATCCTATATATTATATTATATTATATTATATAAAAGAAAAACTATTATAAAATAATAAACAGCTTGATAAGAACAATACAAATACATATAGTTAGCATACATACATATATTTAGTATTATAGTTACTATTATTGAATCATTAACTAGAACATCACTGCTGTATTTTATATTAGCCTATTAAAACATATACTTGAGTGGTAAACATAATAAAGTAACTAACTTTACACGAAAAAACCACTACCAGGTAAACACAAATAAATAAATAATCATAAAGATAAATGAATGAACCGCCCCGAAACACACATGGACAGTACGATATACTACCAACTGCTGTGTACTGGGTGACGTAGTATCGTGGCTGACGTAAGCAAGACATAAAATTCTTCCAAATGGTGCTACCCATCTATTCTCTTTACATGGTTCCTAATCACCTTGTTTCCGAACACCCCAAGATTGTTTTCGTCATGTACGGTGAGAAACCATATTTCACACCTATAATTTAGTCTGAGTTTTACATTCCTGGAAAGAAGGCAAAATGTCAACAGCTTACTGACCGGGTAGTAGCATGCACTATCCGATTTTATTATTTTCCCAAATGCCAATCAAATATAGTTCTTGCTAGTTAAAACTGTTCCTAAATATTTAATTCATTAACCTGGTCAAATGATACGTTTCTCGAAGTAATATCTAAATAATCGTTCTCAGTTTGTGTTCTCTGTGTGATCATAAGCTTAGGCTTTTCAGCGTTCACTTCTAAACCTATTTCCTTACTAGCCTCTAGTTGGGATATTATGCAACAAAAGTGACTGCTGTAGATATAACATGACCTGGTGTATGAACAGGTGAATGTAGATCTATTAACTTTTATATATGTCAGATAAGGACCTTCCTATGTAAATTGGTCTGATACGTACATGAGTCCTTTTATTTTCTCCACATTCTATGGTTATATCGTAGACAAGATCGCTAAAGCGTTTGGATATCTTTGTAGAGAATGACAAGTGGCTTAGTTTCGAATCATGGTTTGGTATTTTAAATGGAAATTTGAGAACCGAATGGCTTTTTAGAAACTTATACTTATAGAAGAAGGCATAACAATCGATTTGGTATTAGCTTTATCCAATTATAAACCTGAGCTAAGAGGGGAAGCATTAAAGACTACAGGGTGATTTTTTTAATGAGCGTGCCAAAATAAAAACTGTGGTTGGCGATATCTCCGTAAGGTGCTATGGAACATCAAACATTTGAAGTGTCACCTGAATTCCAGGAAACTTTACTGAGTTAGCGATGTATGGTGGCATTGATACTATCGAAACGTCATGCCCCAGTCAACCAAAGGTCATATTCTTGTTGGAAGCAGGCCCCATCACACCCGTAAACAAGATGCATGCATGCCAACTAGCTCTCAGAATGTGCAATCCTCCATCTATGTTCCGCTCTTGTATGACATGAACCTGTTGCTTGTATGATGGGGCAAGCTCGCAGTAATAATTATGACTGACCTATGCTTGGATGAGGCACATTTCGATAGTATCAATACCACCATCTATTGGTAGCGCTGCTGGCATGCCAGAAAAGTTGCCTAGACTTCTGGCAACACTTCAAATGTTTGAGGTTCTATAGCACCAAGTGGGGACATAGCTGATCATAGGTTCATTAACTAATATAGTAGTTATAATACCAGCTTACACTTTATTGGTTGTTGTTGTATTTTGTCACGCTAATTCAAAATCACCCCATAAATGGGCGCATTTAAATAGTGTTGATGGAGAGGTCTTTATGTCAATTCAATTATCATAAACTAAACAGATAGCAAGATGTAGTGTTAAATAAAGTCAATTCAACGTTGCTTTCAGTGAGGAAGTACTGGTTTAACTGAAGAAAAACCCACTTCGGTGGCCACATGGTCTAAGACTCCACTCTTGCAGTAGAATAGACTGCCGGTGACGGGGAGATCGAGGCTGTCGGGTGTACTGAGGGTGGATTCTCTAAAATAGTATTCCACTCTCACTCCATGCAAATGTGGGTACATTTCCTAAAAATATAACCTTCCCAATCCCTAAAACCATTAGCGTAATTACTACTCAAGCCTATAACCCAAACGAGTAGTAAGACGTGGTGCTAAAACAACTAAAGAGTTTTGCAGTTTGCTTAATTTCAACTAATAAGTAAGCTTTGCTCTATAACTCTAAATATTAAGGATAACTAAATTGCATTGTAGGGTATTTTAACTTAATACCCTCTTAAATGATAGATATTTAAAATAAAATTGATTCAAAATGTTATTGTATAAAACTAATATGCTCTTTTTTCCATGCCTTTACTTTAAATCCATTTATACGTTCTAGTTCGCATTTCACATCCCTGTATTTGTTCATGTAATACAGGCTATCACATAAGGGCCCTATCTGATAGCTAGAAAAGTAGCTAGATCTAGATTCACATATTCATACGTCTAGTCACTTTTGTCAGCTGTCTATTTTGATGGATATTATCAATACTTATCACCCGCCTCGGTGGCTTAGTTGGCTAACGCGCTTGTCGTGTTAAGCTCGACTGCTGAGGACGGGGAGATCTAGGTTTGAATCTCAGTCGGATGAACTGGGGGTGGTTTTCTATACATGGTTTTCCACTCTCCCTCCACGCAAATACGGGTTCACTTCCTCTAATTAAACCTTCCCAATGCCTAATCCATTGGAGTAATTAGTACTTAAAGCGTATAACCCGCACGGGAAGTAAGACGCAGTGCTAAATATTAATTAATTATTAATACCTATCAAATAAAACTAATATTATAGTAATATGATATCAATGTTCCCGGCAAAAAAAGTTTGTATTTTCTAAAAGGCCCTTTCTTTGAGAATCGTACACTACGTTCTAGTTTTCATTGTACTTCTTTGAAGATCGTGCAGTAGCTCGCTATGGTCTACTATCTGATTGTTGGTGGCCTGATTACTTTATTTGCTCTTGTTGAAAGGAGGGGGGGAATTTGAGGGTAGAAAAGAGGAGAAGAACACTGCTGCAATCTGCAGTACATGGAAAGGGATTGTCTCAGTTATGACTGAAGGGTGACTGGTGATGCAGGGGTGGAAGCTAGGATTACAGTTGCATCTTGCAATACGGGTTTGCAATCTTCGTCTCTAAGTATTATCTGTTCGGTAACATTGCGATTTTATTAGTGATATTTACACTCAAGGTTTATTGCATGGTGGGTGTGCCTGATGAAGAATTTATTCCTGACATGTTACATTTAAAGAGGGTCTACAAACTCGTAGGCTTCTTTTATTTTGAGCAATGATATATGTTAAGTCTATTAACTTATCTAAAATATGTATCTACCACCTCTTTGATATGGTGGCTACAGGTCCGGAGTTCCCAGCTTCAATCCTCGGCGCTTCCAGATCTTTCTGTGAAGCAGTAGGTCTGGAACGGGGTCAACTCAGCCTCATGAGGACATTTGAGGATCTATTTGATTAAAGAAGTAGCAGTTCCGGTATATAAAAATGATATTAATTGCCGGAAGGCTCGTTATTGCTGACCACATCACACTATATATCCGCAAATGTTGGCACTATCTTTGCCAACATGTGGACCGTAGGGTCAGAGTAGCTCACTTACGGGGGACGCCATGAAGTTTAAAATATATGTATAATATAATGTGTATTATTTATTATATATAATATAATATGTATTATATATATATATTTAAAACATGACGCAATTCCTTCTAACAATTATTTCCAAAGTTCTTCCAGACCAAATCTTATCAATTTAAGAAGAAGAAGAAAAATTAAAGCTCACACACAACAAGGATGTTCCCAAATTTTCATTTTTTTTTTCAAGCAGAAGTGTAATAAAATTTCTTCGAAACTAAATTCTCTAGTTCTACTAAAGGATTTTGTTTTATATAAAAATAAAAACATTTTATTCCCAAATTATTTGGTCGAAATCTTACAAATTTTTAGTAGGTGACCTGGCTGTCTAGGGGTAAGGTGTCAGACTTCTATGCTGGCGGCCGGGGTTCAATCCTCGGTCCTGGCATAGATTTATCTGATTACCAAACCCTTCCTTCACCTCTGACAAGAAATCTTGTGAATGTGGGGAATGCCAGGCATCCACCGTGGTTCGGATTCCACGTTAAACTGTAGGTCCTCCATTTCATCTCACAATCACCCTACCATTACACATTAGCGTAAGTGCGTATAACCCGAACGGGTAGTAAGACGCGGTGCTAATAATAATTAATAATAATACAAATTTTTAATCATATACCTTTATCTTACCATGAATAGACACATGGAACACCTTTAAGAAAATACAATCAATTTTTGTTATTGTTGTTAGCATAATTAGCATTTTACCACATTATTAGTGTTTTTTTTTAAATAGGTATTGGTGCTATACATGAAAGTGACAGCTGTAGAGATCACATCAATTGACGAGTGAATTAGTGGCAGATGAACTAGTACTTTTCTTGATGACAGAAAAGTGTTTTCCTATGAAAATTGAACTGTATCTAAACGTTACTTTTAAACCCGGCCATAAAAAGATCCGTAGCTTCACTAATTTATTGTAGCATGACAATTACTTTTTATAGCAGGAAGAGCAGGAAGAAGATTATCAACTTCTTTATATTTTTCTCTTCTATGTTTCATATACTCAATATATACATATACATTTTTTTTTTAATTTTAATTTTCTTACCCACTTTACTCTCTCCTCTTGGTTAAAATAAATCTCATATTTTATGCTGATTTTATTCAAAAGGCACATTTATTTCTTATGGTACGTCTTATTTTTAAAATGTAATTGAGGGTAGGAGTTCAGTAATCCCCTCTTTTTCCTCACATGAAGCATCACATTTGTATAAAATTATCTATTTCCTTATGGGGGGGGAAGAGGTGGGGGTCCTTATCTCATGTGCTCAATATTTATAAAATAACATTCCTTTAAAAATATAATATTGTTTATAGAAAGAGATGAAACTCGTACGACTGTTCTAGACCTAGATTTTTTATTTATTTGAGGTATTTAATGTACACTTTAGCAACCGTCTCGACTGCTGAGGACGGGGAGATCGAGGTTCGAATCTCGGTAGGGGGAACTCGGAGTGGTTTTTCCTAAATGGTTTTCCACTCTCCCTCCATGCAAATTCGGGTTCACTTCCTCTAATTCAACCTTCTCAATTCCTAATCCATTAGCGTAATTAGTACTTAAAACGTAAAACCCGAACGGGTAGTAAGACGCGGTGCTAAATAATAAAAATAATAAATAAAATCGGGTAAGGTTATTTTTACATACCTTCCAGGTTCTCTCACATGCCACAATCAACATGGGACCGACGGTTCTAATTCCTCTCCGAAGAAAGTTGTGCTACTGATTTTCTTTTTCTCTCAAGAAAAATTCATTGACCGCAGCTGGATTTGAAGCCCGCGAATATTGGGTCCTTAGGCGAGCACTTTACGCCAAGACCACCGAGGTCAGATTGTAAATATATTGTAGATTCTCGAAATAAGAATGTAGACTTTAGAAAAATAAATTACTGTCAACATTGATACATTTTTATATATTAGTTTATAGGTATCCGGCCACGTGGTATAGTCGTCAATGCACTTGGCTACCAACCTAGGGAGGGTTTTGATTCCCGGTTGGTACCAAGAGTATTTTTTTCTGAAAGGGAGATTATCCCAACAGCCACCAAGGTTTGGTTGACTAGGCATGAGCTAGGTTAAGAGTTTCTACTGGTTTCACACTTTCATACTAACAAATTATCTCATCAGAACATGGAAAAGACCTCCACAGAAAGAATGTGCTTAGTACAATCGGCTGTCCCCTGGGAAAATCGTACTTTTGTACCGGATAATCTACGTATGACAGGTCCCAGACACCCATAAATAAATATAATTGTATAGTTATGGATCCTTTGTGTAAAAAGTAGCGAATGCAAACCCGTGACGATGGGCGTGTTGTCTAAATGTCTAGCTCATATGTAGCTGAGAATTTCCACACGTCCTCCACAAACTCTGCTTTCAAAATATGAGTCAAGAATGACCCCGAGCATGGGAAGACTCCTAGGTAGCGCAATGTTAGGAGTATTGGACGTACTAAGCCAAAAGTCACAGGTTAAAATATTGTATCCAGGTGTCATTTTTTTTTTCTATTTAAAAAATATTATAAGGGTGTATGAAGCTTCGACTCGGCTTCGAAACTTAGAAACCAATGTCAGCTTCGACTTCACTTCGAAATTAATTCCGGCTTCGAAACTTCGTCAATAAAATATTTACAGCTAAAATAATCGATTTATGGTCAATTATTGACATTTATATATAATATAAAACAATATTTATATGGAAAAAAAACCAAAGTAATTGATTTGTAAGTTGTAATATAACTTGATTTATTAGATTAAAATGAAATATTAGTAACAATAAGTACAATAAAACTTTTTCTAAGTAATAAATAACAATATAATATATTTTTCTAGTGTAAAAAAAACTAACAAAAAAATATTCGAACTTCGATTCGTCTTCAAGAATATTTCATATGTTCGATTCGCGTTCGCTTCAAATTGAAAAAGTGGACTTCACACACACACACCTAGAATGTTGTATTTAGTCGCGGCTATAGCCGTACTTAACAATTATAATAGTTTGTCTATTTTTAATCCGGTAATATGCCGTGGTTTGGCTCACTGGTAATGAGGAGGCTGTGATTAAATTCCAGGAAGGTGTGTTAGGTTTTTTTCTAAATAGTTTCCCACTCTTCCTTGACGCAAATTCTAGTAAATTTCCTCTTGATGTTCAACTTTACTCATCCCTGCAAAATTAGCATAATTAATATTTATTGGTCCGTTTCGGTGGCCGAATGGTCTAAGGCATCACTTTCTCAATCGACTGACTGCCAATGACGAGTTAATCGAGACTCTAATCTAGATCGGGTGTCCAGATTGTGTTTCTTTTTTTAATGTTTTCCCACTACAGGGAGTAGATGAGATAGTGGAGGAAGAAAGCCTGAGATGGTATTGACATGTAACGAGGATGGAGGAAGAGAGGATATCAAAGAAAATTGTGGAAATGAGGTATGTAGGAGAAAGATCGCAAGGGAGGTCAAGATTAAAGGAGCAGATAACAGAACGTGTGCAAGTGAGAGGAGAAGAATGAAAGCAACTAAACGAAGAAGGAAGGATAGAGGAATATGTAGGCATTTTACTAAATTGACACGGCGATAGGCTGGAAACAGTTGATGATAATGATGATTTTCCACTCCCTCTCCACGAAAATGCAGTTCCAGTTTCTTTATACCTTCCTTATCTCTGGCACATTAGCTTAATTAGCAAACATGCGTAAAATCCAAACGGATAGTAAGATAGTGCTAGAAACTAAATTATCCGGTCATCTGGCCTTACACATCAGCCGCTATATCAATTGAACTATCCGGGATCTTCTTCTATTCGGTGACCTGGTGGTCTAGGGGTAAGGTGTCGGACTTCTGTGTTGGGGTCTGGGGTTCAATCCTCGGTCCCGGCACAGATTTATCCGATTGCCAAACCCTTCCTTCACCTCTGACAATACGTGTATTAACCACAATTTGTGAATGGGGGGAATGCCAGGCCTCCACCATGGTTCGGATTCCACGTTAAACTGTAGGTTATCCATTTCATCTCACAATCACCCTACCATTACACATTATAGTAAGTGCGTATAGCCCGAACGGGTAGTAAGACGCGGTGATGATAATAATAATAATTCTTTTATTCCTTCTTCCTCTCAATATCTTATCAGTGGCTCCGTCAAGAGATAACGCGGGGCCGGATAGACCAGTCTGGCCGGCCGAAGTATGCAAGGCCACGCGATAACAGCCTAGCGTTCCAGGTGAGAGGTTTATATTCCCCTAGGGCCTAGGGGGGTGTCAGGGCGAGGACCCGGGGTCTAGATGTAGCGATAGGTCACGGCCCTCCCTCCCCACGCAGACATTTTGCCCCTTCATTACACGGGACGCTATCGTGGCGGTTAAAGGGGGTCAGAGGAGGAATTGAAATAGCGTTTAAGAGTTTAGATAAAGATCAAAAAAGGATTCGTTTAAGGTGCGTACACAGTTTACGAACGAGGGTAAACGAAGGGTAGTGAACGTATTCCGTCAAAATTGTACTGCGTTTATTCAAAATTTGCTTTGCCGTCTATATTTAGTGAACTGCATGTTTACACGGCTGTTCGATCATTTTCGCTGGTGGTCTAGTTGGTAAGGTCTCGTGTTTTAAAAACTTACTCTATTGGGTGAAATAGAATATTTGTCTTTGTGTCTGATGAAGATTTATTATTATTAGCACCGCGTCTTACTACATGTTCGGGTTGTACACACTTACGCTATTGTGTAATGGTAGGGTGACCGAGGATTGAACCACGGACACCAGCACAGAAGTCCGACACCTTACCCCTAGACCACCAGGTCACCTCTGATGAGAATTTAATCGCTAGTGCATCATATAAGAGTCTATCTTCTTTTTGACGCTCAAGTCGGAATGAATCACTTCATTTGGATCACACTTGAATGGTTCGATTATTTCATTCCAGGACTCCAGGTTTTTTATTTTACTCTTATAGTCACTATATGTCGGATTTCAGAGTCACTAATGTTCGCGGTGTGTATCAATGAGTTGTAATTCAAGAGTATTACTACTCCACTCCATAGTCAGGGCCCTTTCAGGGTTATTATAAATAGTTTCCCAATCTTTCTCTACGCAATTCAAGAACGTTTTATCCAAATTACATCTTCCTCACCTCTATCCCACTAGTTTAGATAAATGCTTATAACCTGGATGGTAATAAGACGCATCGCATAAAAAGTTATAGTCTCTATATCAGAAATGACAAGATTCTCATTAATTTCTGAACATTTTGATTGCAGGCCATTGAATTCCAAGAAAAATAAATATATTAAGGCTTTAGAATATTTTTCTTTTATTTCTCTTTAAAAATAATATCGGATGTAACTAATTTTAACTGTGTTATCTACACTTCTATACTAATATTATAAAGAGGAAAGATTTGATTGTTTTCTTGTTTTTTTTGTTTGTAATGGATAAACTCAAAAACTACTGGACCGATTTTCAAAATTCTTTCACACATATAAAGCTACATTATCAGCGAGTAACATAGGCTATATTTTAATTTGAAAATTTAATTTTATTCCTCATAAAAATGTCGATAGTCACTCATATTTTATGGTAGAGTCTATGATGATTCTTCAATATGTTTGTTGAAAATAATAATGCGGGGGGTGGGGGGTGGGGGGAAGGGTCTTGTCAACAATAAAATAAAATCTAGAACTGGTGCAGCGTGCACAACCTTTGTCAACCATTGCTGCATATATTGGGACTTTATTTTAGTAGATCATTAAATTAAAACAGATCCGCGCAACTGAGAGCAGTGCTATATTATTATGTGATATTTAATAGGACTCGCTTCCGTAAATAATCAGGTGAATAACACTTTATTATTATTGGTTTTTTTTTCTTTGAGCGTAACTTATAGTAGTATCAGAGTCACACAGAGACGAAAGTTGAAAAAAGTTGTAAAATATGATACACACTGTATTAGAAATATATTAGCAGCAGAAAAGTTCAGCTTCCGAATATTTCATAGTTCATACAGTGATTATTACGACGTTCAACATTCATGATTGGCTTAGTTTCAATTATATCTTGTTTCAAGATCAAGTATGTTTTATCTTTAATTAAAATATTTATAGCACATAGTTGATAAAGAATGTATAAAACAATGGCAAAATAGTAACACTTAATCATTGTTTCTCGTGAACAAGGTCATACATCACTAACCATTTTAAAATAGAATAAAGGGTAACATAATCACAGGTATGCTATAAAAACTAACTCTTCTTACCCTGGCAACACTCCACGACACGATACGGCACTGATCTTGATACATCTTCACAGTATTATTATTTCAACAGTATTAAAACTATCTATCAAACGTAACAGCTGCAGACATCATGGTTTTATGCACGAATATATTACACTAGTTTCATGTTACATACACCCATCCTTCCCTTTTCTTACTTTATATCAGGCATCAAATGCCTTAGTTCACTCAATAGCGTGCCTTCCCATTCAGATAGGGGTCCCGGGCTCGATTCTCAGCATGGCCAACATATGTATCATTAGTTAAATGTGGGTTTCCCCTTTCACAGTGATAAATTAACGGCTGGTGGCTGAGTATCGGGTCTTTTCTAGATTTAAGTTAGTTTGTAAGTTATGTGCTGATATAATCAATCTGTTCATAACGTGTACGTTAAAGATTTTTTTTCTAATCAATTATCAAGAAAACTATTAGTCTTATTTGTATGAGATTTTCACGTCTGTAAAAGTCAATTAATTTACTTTGCTTATCGTTTCTTCATATTTGCCCGAAAATACTAACTTAGATATAAACAAAATAATTCTAAATACATCGAATAAAAATAACTAGGCCTGTCATTCAAATTTGGGCAAACTTTCTCTTAAACGTGTTAATTACATTAAGACCCGTGTATTTCTTTATCAATTTTAGTATTTTAATGTGAATTATTGGTTAAACACTTTTAACTACCCTTGGTTAAAGTTTTTTTTTTATAAATCTTATTTCATACTTAAATAAATACTAGGCACCCATTCTTAATAATGAACCAGTCTCTGTTACTCAAGAAGTTGAACTATTAAACACCCCTGACAAATGGACAAGCTACAAATGTATATAGGTCATTATTTACGAGGAGGACTAGTTTATAATCCCGGTTGTTGTAGTGATAATGGTTTTCCAAAAGTAATACTGTTTCATTAAATAGTCAAGCTAATTCTCTAAATTTCTATTTGGAAAATATGATATTTATATGCAGCCATAACCGTTACCAACAAATATAATAGCTTGGCTACTTAATCCACCATATGAGCATTTGTACAGTTGTCATTATTATTATTGTCACCATAAATCACTCCCATGTGGAAGGTGGCTGCATTATCTGATAGCTCGTGATTTTAACTGATCACTCATATGTAGCTGATGATTTACGCGCGTCCATCACAGATTCTGCCTTAAAATATGATTGAAGAATGACCCTGAACACGATATTATTTATGGATAGCTCAGTGGTTAGAGCGTTGGCATAATAATTCAAGAATCTTGGATTCAATTCCCAAGTCCAGGGGTCATTTTTAAATTTATATAATAACTTAAAATACTAACTCTGTTTCACCCCCACTTTTTTTTCTCAATACTGCGGTTACACCTTCTCATTTAAACTACGTTGTATATGTATATAGAACCTTCGTTTTAAATGTACGGTAGGCCTACAGCTGAAAAAAAATCAAGTTTTCTAATAAATTGTCGTTTCCAGAGATGTAAATCTCCATTCAAATAAAACGTCAAAATAAAACTAATCTGCTGAAGCCTCGCCCATAATTATTTTACTCCGCGATTTCTCGCGGTTATAAAATCACAGTGACTCTTCCAAGAAAGTGTCATTTTCACAATGTAATATGGATCGGCACCCTTTTATCGATTTGCGGGCGGGTGAGTGGGTGGGGGTAGTGTACTTTAATAGGACTGCGAGTAAAACCAGTCCTGCGGCACTCAATACCGTCATTACAGAGCCACTTGCCGGGAGAAGACGAGAGAGGAATTTGCATCGCTAAGTGAGTTAAAAAGCCACACGATTAATAGAGAAGAGCAAGTAGCTAGTAGCGGCGCAGCGCCAAGAGATAAGATACACAAGCCCGTAAACAGCTATGGTAATTAAGACGGAGGGAGGCGGGTGGGTGGATATGACGTGCACGAAAACTTCAGATAAGAGTAAGAAGAGGAAGGGAGGGGAAAAAAATTATGTGAAGAGTAAATATCAAAAGAAAGAGTATCGTAGTAGCCGTTGACTAAAAGCAGTGGCGCACTCGGAATAATTTACTTTGTGAAGAAAGGGGTGGAAGGTTAGGGGACGTATAATATATTGAAGTTAACTTTAGGGGAGGTGACCGGTGGTCTAGAGGTAAGGTGTTAGACTTCTGTGTTGGGGGTCTGGGGTTCACTCCTTGGCCCCGGCACAGATCTATCTGATTGCCAAACCCTTCCTTCACCTCTGACAAGACGTGTATTAATCACAGATTGTGAACGTGTGGAATTACAGGCCTCCACCGTGGTTCGGATCCCACGTTAAACTGTAAGTCCTCCATTTCATCTCACAATCACCCTACCATTACACATTAACGTAAGTGCGTAAACCCCGAACGGGTAGTAAGACGTGGTGCTAATAATAATAATAATAAATTTAGAGGCACCTTTAATGTGTTTTAAGGTGACCAAAAAAAGTTTCTTAAATACAAAATTGTAAGCATGGTATTAAGATCCCGTTTGTGTTTTCTGTACATCTTTATAGTTTAAATTAGTATGTTTTAAACTTTTACCAAAATCCTTTGCGAGCTTGAAAGTAAACAGGGGGGATCACCTACCTACACCCCAAACCCCGCCTCTTGTGTGCCCCTGCACTGAATGAAGGTAGCAACATTTGCAATAAATATCTTCAAATAAATGAGTCAAACAAAATAAATTGAACACTAATAAAAAAATACGCTTAGGTAAAAATAGAATTTTTATAAAATATCTTCAAAGAAATAGCACCACATTTTACTTCCCCTTGAAGGTGGTTTTACCCCCACAATATCTCACTATCCTGTTCTGGCTGTATGCCTTTTAATTAATATAATAGGATAAAGATTAGGAAGGTAGAATTTAGAAGAAATTTACCCGCATTCACATGTATGAAGTGAAAAACTATATCAGTAGACCGGGCTGGGTTTTGATCCTCGACCCTCTAGATACCATCAAACAAAATATGACGAGACCAACAACTTGGTCTATGTGCCCACTTGTGAAGGCTTTGTTAAAATGTATTTATTTAAAATTATATACCAACATATTGTACATTCATACATACACAGATAATCACGCCTTTCCCTTACGGGGTAGGCAAGAAACAGTGCATATAGCAACAACAAAAAATTCGTACTTAATCCATTCTCACTAAGTTTCCCCACACTTCCTTATCTTTTGCAAACTTCCTTCACTTCAACAACATATATACATTGAGTCATACATGCATGCTCTTTTATTCTTAAAACTCTTAATTCTCTTTTACACACATTCTTATACATTCTACAACATTTAACCACGTCTTCCATGGCCTACCCCTTCCTTTTGATCCACACACTCTACTTTCAAATATTTGCTTCTTTACTTGATTCACACTCATCTTCTTAACATGCCCAAACCAACGAGAGACGCTTTTATCACATTGACCTATTGGACCCCTTTTCGAACCGTACTCCTTCAGCATCCATTCATTACTAACTCTGTTCATACGAGTTTTTCACATACATTTCATATATGTATCATTCCAACCGTATTCACCTTTCTCTTTTGTTTCTCCTGACATACCCACGCTTCACATCCATATAACAATGTTGGCGTTACTAACACACTTTTATGTACTGCCCTCTTTGGCCCATTTGACACCACTTCATTCTTTGCAGAATTCCACATACATCCAACTACTCTCCGAGGTGCATTCACCCGTCCATCGATTTCACCACCCATCCTTCCATTTTTATAAAACATTCTGCCCAGTTACACAAAATCGTTCACCTGTTCTAACATCTTGCTATCTAGAAAAATAAATGATGTGATACACTGTACAGACTTTTTCTATCTTTTATTATAAAATAGAGACATTTACTTAAAAACTCGTAGAATCTGTGGAACAAAATAATATACGTTGTTGCATGAACACTGCGCAAAAAAGAATAAATTAATTAATACACTCTGTTACAGAACAGAAATATTGAGGAAATGAGAACGACTCTGTCCACCAAAGAACATAGCAATCAATTTTCATTTCCATATATAATATATATTCTGAAAATTGAAAACTGACACCTGGATACAGGAATCTAACCTAGGACCTTTGGCTTGGAATGCCAAAGTTCTAAGCACTGAGCTATCCAGTAATCGTCCCGTACCCAGGGTCACTCATGTTTTAAGGCAGTCTCTGTGATGGACGTGAGGAAATTGTCGGCCACTAATGTGTGATTTTTATTAAGATCGCGAGCTATCAGATAACGCAGCCCCCTTCAACAAATACAAACAAATATAGAAACTTGATTCTTAAATATGCTATCCCTTACAATTATAACAATTGTACAAGTGGCAGCATTGAGCCAACTACCGAGTCGAAGGTGGCTGCGTTATCTGATAGTTTGTGATTTTAATAAATCACACATTTGTAGCCGAAGATTTCCGCACGTCCATCATAGATTCTGCCTTAAAATGAGAGAAGAATGACCCTGGGCACGGGATGATTTCTGGATATTTCAGTGGTCAGAGAATTGGCATACTAAGCCAAATATCCCGGGTTTGATTCCCGTGTCCAGGTGTCATTTTTCAATTTTCAGAATATGATATCTAGATGCGAGTAAATCCTCACTAAAACAACTATAATAGATGTTGGCTATTTTATTCTTAAATATATAATATGTATTTGCTTATAGCTTGGAAACTATTGGTTTTATTTAAAATAAAATATTTTTTTAATTTTCATAGTATTGCAACATTTCAATAATAAGCTATTTCGTATCTCAGCGCTATCCCCCCACAGCAGACGTTTGAAAACTTTTTCAGTTAACTCGACTAACATGTCATTCAGTAGTAGATCACTTCTTGCACATAACACTTGAAAGGTGGTTGACGTGAAGTTCCTCTTATTCAGCAAATTGTCTGCCTCACCGCACCACGGAGCCGCGCGCCCTCTCCCCCCCCCCCC
>CABFVX010000281.1:41842-83811 GCA_902151425.1 Timema shepardi | reverse complement strand
TTTTTTTAAATTACCTTTTCATTGATATTTATTCTAGATATTCATTTATGCTTCTACGAATGTTTTAATCTACATACTGGCAGGAAGATTCCTACGCGCCATTTTCTTGAATAAGCCAAAGA
Organism: Timema shepardi; assembly: GCA_902151425.1. Classification (NCBI taxonomy): domain Eukaryota; kingdom Metazoa; phylum Arthropoda; class Insecta; order Phasmatodea; family Timematidae; genus Timema; species Timema shepardi. The sequence goes on along the minus strand of CABFVX010000281.1, from coordinate 83,689 downwards.
GCCTAAGTTGTAGAGGATTAATAAAAAATAAGTTTACAAAAAAAACTACTTCAAGATAAAAAATAATTGTGACACTATAAGGCAATTTTTAAACTAAAATTTATGATTTTGTTTCAACGTCATATTTTTATAACCCGATGAATAGAACGTAAATTAATTATCATGAGAGATCCCATCTTGACCTGTCGTTACGTCATAGGTGTGCAAAGTCTTGAATATAAATATTATTATTAGCACCGCGTCTTACTACCCGTTCGGTTTATACGCAATTACGCTAGTGTGTAATGTTAGGGTGATTGTGAGATGAAATGAAGGACCTACAGTTTAACGCGGGATCCAAACCACGGTGGAGGTTTGGCATTCCACACATTCACAAGTTGTGATTAATACACGTCTTGTCAGAGGTGAAGGAAGTGTTTGGCAATCAGATAAATCTGTGCCGGGACCCAGAATTGAACCCCGGACCCTTAGCACAGAAGTCTGATACCTTACCCCTAGACCACCAGATCACTAATCTGAATATTTTTTTTAAAAAAACTATCAAGTGGGAATCACAAACCACTATACCACCTATCCAACCCATTTGCATATTTACACTAATGGGTTAGGGATGACGGTAGAGTTTTAGAAGAATTGTACCCATGTTTGCATGAAGTTGTCAATGAGAACTGCAATTAGCACTCCCCAGTGGCCGAGGACTCAACCTGACTCACGGGGCGCAGTGAAACTCCCGTAAAGAGTATCTGGTGTAAACCTTGTCTGTAGCCAGGGGTCACGAATTGTATTCTCGGCATGGCCGGAAAACTTATCCATGGTGAAACTAGGCCTTCCCTTTTGAAAGTGATGAAATAATGGGCCGGGGGACTGGATGATGTGTATGTTCCAGATTTAAGGCAGCCACTTCGGTCAGCGAGAAAGTATCAATCGATGACAGGCCATATGGCTTGAAAAAATACAATGGCCTGTGTCGTTTTCTGGAACTAATTCTTAGTTTGTTTAAGCTTATACTTAAATTAGCCCTTCACCTAAAAGCACCCTTTGGTCAATAAATAAGAGGGGAAAGAAAAATACCAAACTTCTTACCTAAAGATAAAGAAAAAGCCTGTTGATATTTTTCAAATATCTTAAAATGGTATGTTGTGAGCCTATAAAATAATTACTATAATTTTATAGAGGAAGGCTAATTCTAGAGCCCTTTTTCATTCAGCCTAGTCTCATAGCTCCACAAATCTGCTTAATAATTCGTTTAAATGAGCTTATTTAATCTCTTTGCACATTTTCTTATTTTAATAAAACTCAAACTATAGGGTTGTTAGGGAAAAAGAGCCCTGTTGGAATCTCTCTACTTCGTTTTGGAGTGAATCATATTTTGAAAAAGTGCATCATAGAATTAAATATTCCGTTAGAGCTGAACGTCTGCACGACCATTTCTCGCTTACTGAAGTGGCGCCCTTAAGTTAAACTAAGCAACAATCCATGAGAAAGTAATATTTGAAGCTTTTGATAACTCTTTAGATTAACTTTATACTTAATAAATCAAGTTAGTCATAATTTATTGAGTGGCAAATTTTAGTACCTTACATAAATCAATGTTGGTGGTTGAAATTGGGGTTCCAATAAAACTCGGAGTTTAGTTAATATAATGTATCGCGTCAGAAAGTTCCCATTCAACAACCAAGATAGATAAAATATTAAAACAGCAATCCATCACTCTTAATTGATTTGTTTTTATAGTTTTAATTTTAGTCAAAATAAAAAAAATACCACTGGCCTTAGATATCCTAAATTTGTATTGATCTAGAAAATGGGGTTTGTCTGGTGTAAGCCATTTACGTAACCTCCGTCTAACCCCCTCACCCATTTTTTGCTCGATGATTATTCTCCTAAGACTATACGCGATAAACCTCTTCCTTACATCTCTAAATTCCTGTTCCGTGAGTATATTTAACAACTAGATGAAAGGGCTGCGGATAATTGCGAAACTCGCATCAATGAACACCAATTGTAACGTATTTATCTTTCACTCAAATCCTCACCTTATTATTATTATATTTTGTTGAACCATTTTGTGCTTTCGTTTGCATATATTTTTATTATTACTTTACCACTATTACGTTTTAATTTTATTTCTGAGCAAGGGTTTTTTTAAGACTAATTGGAAGGTTCGATTTGTATGTAGGTTTTTAACATTTTTAAGCCGTATACTCACCATAGTATAAAAGAGTAATATAGTACGTACGCATTTCAACATTTTAAGGAGGTATTCACACCAAAATAACAAGTAGCAGTGGTTTTATTTAATAAAAGTATTTAATTTTTAATTTTTTTTTAAGCCTAGAGATCAGTGTTTCTTAACATGTGTGCTTCTGTCACTGGTGTAGCGGGGACGCCTTCAAATGTGTGGTGCCGAATTTTGATCAATGTTTTAACATTATATCTTTGGAAATTAAGATTCACAATTCTTGTGAACATCAAATGCAAAAGAGGTTTAGTGAACTCAAACTATTAATGAAAGTCACCTTATCGTTTGTGTCCTAATACTAGTAAAATAACTTAAAAAAAAACAGGCTTGAGTTTCAAGTTAAAATAATAGTGCACTAATAATTATATTTGGAATTATATAATAAATATATTAAAATAATAGTGAATTAATAATTATATTTTGAATTATTATTATTTTATTGTTAATTTAAGAATGGAAAAAAATACTAACTATAAAATATTTTGAGTATCCTCATTAAATTCTACTAATGAAATCATTATTATTTAATCCTTTCAAGTGTACCACCACAACGCACCAAAAATACTTTTATTCCAAAGTGTGACACAAAAAAAAATGTTGAGAGCCACTGCTGTATGTACAGTACAAGTTGACGATTAAGTTCATATAATTGCTATTATCAAGAACGCATACAATATAAATGAGAAATCATCCATACCAGGGGCGGTGGAACCGGAGGATATGGGAGCATTGCCCCCCTGGGAAGAATTTCCCCCTTGGAATAAATTTTCCTCGCCTGGATAGTTATACTTCAAATCCTTAGATATTACCTAATCTGAAACTGAAAGAGAGCCTTAAATAAAACTCCAAACTACTTCTAGATGCATTCAATTTTTAAAAATTTGCTGAGGAAGACCACTGCTAATAGCTTATAGAGGCATCTAATTGTCACAAAAATCAATCAAGGAGTACCTTAAATATGTTTTAGGTCCATCCAAATCCAAACGATTTTTAGGGAAGGACTACTCTAAGTAGCTTCTAGACGCACCTAATTGTCGGGTAAAAAATATTAAGGTGTAGTTATTCTAAAAAGCTTTGAGGGGCATCCACATTTCAAAAATATCTATAGAAGAATACTCTAAATCGATTATAAAAATAATACAGTTTTCAAAAAACTGCGAAGGAAGACAACTCCAAATAGCTTTTAGGAACTTGCATCCAATTTTTGAACATTAGTCTGGGATGGGGCAAGGCAATGGATTAAAGTCAATTCCCTAAAAAAAAAAAAAAACTTTTTTGCTTGATTCCCCTTACACAGCTAATATTCCACCGCCACTGACCCACACAGGGAGGTAAATAGTTAAAGGTGTCAAATTCGCAAAATAGTGGATTATTGGGGATGAACTAGAGTTTCAAATCTCGGCGGGGTGAAGGGTGGTATTCAAATGTGATTTACCACTGTGGTTTTTAAATCCTTTTTCAACGCTAGTGTGGGTTAATTTTATCAAAGCTACCTTCCGATTCCCTACTTTTATAATAATTTACAATTAATTAATAGCCTTGCTGTAGAACTTACTGAAGAATGGGTTTGAGTTATTGACTCTGCTATGATACTTTTATAATTATTTCTGATATATCTCCTCTTCCGCTCCTCTAGACACACAACGATTAAGCTTTAATTTCATTATTTGCCATTCCATAGAAATTGGTTAGATTTTTAGAAACAATCCCGAATTTAAATAGGTAAAGGGTTCCACGAACTATTTTAAGCTGTACGCAACCACTTCGTTGGCTGCATGGTCTAAGTTATTACTCTCGCAGTAGACTAGAATGCCGATGACGGGTAGATCGAGCTTTGAATCTCGGTCTGGTATATTGAATGTATTTTTTTAAATAGTTTCCCACTCTCACTCCACACAAATGTGGTTACATTTCCTCTAAATTAATCTTCCAAATCCCTAAAAAAAAATAGCGTAATTAGTACATCCGGGTATAGCCCGAACGTGTTATAAGACGTGGTGCTAAAAAAAAGTTTTACGGTTTCAGCAAGAAATTATAAACAATTTTAATGAACTACCCAAATAGGCCAACTTATAAGTCAATTCTCCCCCCACTCTCCCCGCCTACCTCTCCAAAAAAAGAGAGTACTTTCGAATTTATCAAGATTGTTATAGAACTTATCACTAGGATATGTATTTTGACGTAGTTTGAAATGTTGCTCATAGAGTGCAGCAATTCAACTATTATTTAAATTTGGAATATTTCAGGTGTAAACGAACCGATAATGCGTTTTAAACTAACTTGTGGTTCTTTGTTGGTGTATTTGTTTTGTGCCGACTTGTTGATCATCTATAGAGGTATGTTATAATTTTAATGTAACTAAGATCTGGTTATCTCAATTCTTGTTGTATGTGATTGTGGAATATTTCAGTTGTAAACGAACCGATAGTACGTTTTAAACTAACTTGTGGTTCTTTGTTGGTGTATTTGTTTTGTGCCGACTTGTTGGTCATCTATAGAGGTATGTTGTAATTTTAATGTAACTAAGATCTGGTTATCTCAATTCTTGTGTAGCAGCTAAAATATTATTTTATGTTGGAATACAAATAATAACCCCTTTCAGTCATAAATTGAATGTCAAATTAAAAATTCCGTTGACCATTTTTTTATCGTGAGATTGACGATAACCTTTAAATTGTAGTATTGTTAATTTACAGCTATTTAATAGTTTGGTCAAGTCAAGTCAAGTTAAACATTATTCAATTATTTACATAAAGATGTATTTTTTAAAAGTCATTTCACATTGTTTTAAGGTTATCAACTGTCGCATACCCTCACATTTCTTAAATTGATAATCAAAGGCATTTTGTGTTAAATTACTGTAGTTTATTTTCTTTTTAATCTGCATGGCACTTGCATATATAGGATTGGCTCTTTTATTTATTTTTGACAAAGCCTAGCTTAGTAATGATAAAAATTTTAATTTTCTATATTTAAAAAAATATTATACGACTATGACATTTTTTAGGCTTTATAAGAAGCAGGGATGTACTAAATTGGTTTTGGATTGTGGTGGGTTTCTACTTTCAGTGGTTTGTGGTGAATGATAGCTAATACTATTGTTATTTTAAATTACATTCCTACTGTAGCAATTACAAGGTTTTTTTTGTTACATATTGGGAGTTGTAGGCATCAAACAGTGGGTTACAAGATTTCAATTAATGCTTGTGACAATTTATGACCAATATTTTTTTTAATACTCTCATGTACTAATTAGACTAGTGTTTTAGGAATGAGAAAGGCTATTTTTATAGGAAATGTACCTGTATTTGCGTGAAAATCCAGTTTGTAGAAACCACCTTCAGTACACCCGATCGAGATTCGAACCTCAACATCCCCATGACCAGCAGTCTTATCTACTGTGAGAGTAGCGCCTTAGACCACGTGGCCACCGAAGCTAGTAGCCTTTGTTTTAAATAAGGATGTTTTTTTAAAATTATAGCTCAATAAGCTCACTAAGACAAAATTAACTATATTATAATAATTGTATATGAATATGCGAAAAATAGAAACAGTTTAAAAAATAAAAGAGCTTGTATGATTGTGTATGGATGTTGTTGAAGCGATGGAAGTATGCATGGTAAGGGAACCGTGTAAAAAGTTAGTGAGGATGGAATAAGTACGCGGTTATTATTTGAGCTATATTCACAGTTATCAACTCTTGTTTTCATAAAAAGAGCCTTATAGAAAATACAAATATATTATTTGCTGCCAACACTTAAATAATTTTCACTATATTACTATGGTAGTTTTAAAGGTATGGATTATATCTATCAAAAGTGATACCTGTGTTCAGGTGTAATTTTTAAACTATTAAAAATCAATTCGAATTTACAAAATAGTTGAGTTGAAAACTTGTGTGTGTATATATATATATTTAATAACAGGGAGAAAACCTTTAGTTTCATAATTATATATAATTTATCAAAGTAAATTATAGATCCATCAATGACTGATGGTGTTTTTAATAAATGGTTTTCCACCTTTCCATCCAAGCTAGTGCATTTTCTCTCAACTCTTACCGTTCTTATCTCTCTCTGCCTCATTAGTGTAAATTTACCGATATCCCAGAAGAGAAGACGCAGTGAACAAAATAAAATATTGTCGCTCCATCTCTTAACACCTCTCTATTCACCCCTCCCCTCTTTTTTTTTCATCCCTTACCCCCCACCCTCTCCAGTCTTGACACACAAGACAAGCTGTTGGTGTCATGGAAGAAGCACAACGATCTTCTAACGAGCCTCGTTCATCTTGTAGCATTGATCTCATTCAGAGAGGCTGAGGGGGGGACTACTTTTCTATAGGAGGAAACTTGCAATCAAGTCTCCAAAGTTTGTCTGCCGGGGCTGTTGATAGACTGAGCGATATTGGTGAAGTCTCGACTGAGTCTACAGCCTTCTAGCTCTGTTTGTAGCAACTTGAACAAACAATGCGACAAGGGAGTTTGTAAGTGTTCAGATACTCGGGATTCTGATATGGAGGATGATAGGTACCAATTAATGGCAGTGTGCGTCGGTCTCTTTTTAAATGCAAAGTTAAAGATAAGTGTTTTTTTAATATAACACTAATTAGATATATTTATTAATTCAAACAATATGAAAATGTTTCATGCTTGGCACATTATAAGAATATTGTCAACAGAAATGGCATGAGAACACTAACTAAGGCATCAGTCTCGTATGATCTGGTGGGTAGGTCAGAGTTTGAACCCTATCCGGATATACTCAGGTTTGTTTTTCGTAAATGTTTTTTTCTTACTTTCCCTACAAAATAATGTGGATACATTTCCTCTAGATTCTATCTTCCTTAACGCTATAACATTAATGTAAATATGCGTATAGACCGGAAGAGTACAGTCCTATTTTCATACGAAGAGCTTTTTTTAGAAAATACAAATACTTTTTATTGAGGCCATTGGCTATTTTATTGATGTAATTTTATGGAGATTGATAATATATATTAAAAGTGACAATTTTACATCACACAATTTTGAAGTTTGAATACGTGGAATTAGATCTAGTAGCTTTTCTTGTTGTCAGATAAAGCCCTTCCTATGAAAATTGGAGTGTAGTAAGAGGCAATAAACGTATATTTTAATGTTTTCAAAAGAAACGATTCTAAGTTATATAGTTTTACTTTTATTTGGTGTAAAAATATAATTATTTTTCTTGCGATGTAATAATTATTAATCTTTAATTTATTCCTGTCTGAAAGTATGTGATACAAACCGAAAAGTGAGAGATGTGATTTATGTTATTTCCTTTCACCCCACTTCCTAATCACTTCATTGAGTACATTCCTCCCTTTCTCCCACTGCCGTAGTTACTGCAAGACCTCGGCACCCTTCTTCCGTCGAGGACTCACCTCCCTCTGATGTATCACCAGAAATGGCCTATAAATACCTTTATCTCTGGAGCAGTGACTTGGTCGCCCGCCTTCCTGCCTGTTTGTTTGTTGTTCCTAGGGCGAGCTATGGCTGAAACAGTTTGGTCTGGCGAAGAAGTAGGCACTGATTAGGAGATATCGCTAGTAGCTCACTCTTCCCGACAAACTTCTAGTTCTGAAGAAGAAACGAACGGACCTCTTCTATAGGATGTTCCATAATGCACGGAATGGTCCGTTCGATGCTATCGACATTTTGTTTCTTATTGGATTGACCCGCGGTAGCCACTTTGAAGGGATAACATGGATCGTTGCTTATTCCGACTCTCTCAGCGAGAAAGTATCAATCGCTGTCAAACCACACGGCTTTAAAATACAACGGTCTGTGAAGTTTTTTTTTGTAACTATTTATCTAATCTGAATAATCTTATACTCCCCTTTCGCCCTTGCCTTACAACCACCCTTTGTCATTTCAACAAGGAAGAGAGGAAAGAAAACCACTAAACTTCTTATCTCAAGGTAAAGAGGAATGCTCGCTCTTAAATATCTTAAAACCTTCTGTTGTAAGTATATTGAAAAATCACGGTATCTATGAGAAGAGGCTAAATCTAGAGCCCCCTTTCGTCAAGCCTAGTTTCATAGCTCCACAAATGTCCTTAAAAAGTCGTTAAAAACGAGCTAATGTCACATTTTTAAAACTTTTTTTTTTACTATAGTGTTGTTAAGGAAAAATAACCCTGTTGAAATATTTCTAATTGATTTTATCGTGAACCAAATTTTAAATAGTGCATAGTAAAATGTCTCGCTTCCCGAGGTGGCCCCCTTATGAGACAGTCTGCCCCCGTCCCAATCCACACCCCAATCCCCATCAGATAAAGCGTAACTTAGGTAATACAGCTCGAACCAGACGTAAATAACTTGGAGTCTTCACTAAAAAAACAATGGAATCAAGAACATTGAAAAATAATCATTTCAGAATTAAAAAACTAATAAACCTATCTCGATTTCCCTGTTGTCAGTTGCAGAATTTAAAAAAAAGCTTCGATGCTATTCACGACCGATTGACTAGGGTATTAGATACACGACCATGTTCAAAACCAGAAATCTTATCGAATTGCAATATTATTTACCTTTCACCTTACCATAGCGATATTTGGATCAGTTTAATAATATTTTTCATTTTAAAACATGATTTTTTTTAGTTGGGTTTATTTTTTAAATATGGTAAAACAGTTTCACTGATCTCAATTCGACTGTTTTAAAAAGTAGAACCTTATCACAATAAGATGCCTCAAACTAGCTGCACTACCTACTTGGCTAGGTTTTATCCATGGAGTGAGACAATGACGATGAAGGGAATGCCAGGCCTCCACCATGGTTTGGATTCCACGTTAAACTGTAGGTCCTCCATTTCATCTCACAATCACCCTACCATTACACATTAGCGTAAGTGCGTATAACCCGAACGGGTAGTAAGACGCGGTGCTAATAATAATAATAATAATAATAATAATAATAATAATAATAATAATAATATTATTATTATTATAATAATAATGACGATGAAGTCGAGATTCAAACATCAACTGGTTTCCCGTGAAGTCATTTTACAAATCTGATGTTTCATTCTGTTTTTCTACATTTCCCCTCCACGCTATTGTGGGTTCATCTCCTAAAAGCTACCCTACCAATTCTTACCACTTGGAATAAAGTCGTTGGCAATTTTAGTGCTGAGTATATTAATAAAATATCGATTTTAGATAAGTGAACAGTTAGTTTAAAAGGGGGTATTTTAAGAGTGGCCAGATCGATTACTTAGAGTGAAGATAAAAACTACATTGCGTAAAAACCCACTTCATTCCAACCGGTTGGAATTGAATCCCGTCCTCACGCGTCAGAGTCGGGCACAATATCAGTAAGGTGTATTCACTGATATACCAGTATATTTTCAATTATGATAACCAAACCTGTCATAATCGTTTTCTATTTCGAAATGTTTATTGTAGGCTCATTAACTATTGCAATCTCTGCATAATAACATTTAAGGCAAGTTTTGAAAAAAACATTTTTAATGGTTTAATAAGGAACGTTTACGTTTATAATAGAATTCAATTTTCAGTAAAATTATACAAATTGTGTTAATTTAACATGTAAGAAATTGATATATAATGTAATGTAATATTAATTAGGCACTATAATTTGATTCATCCTATGTAAATTTGGTAATATTGATTACAAGTTATGAAATATTATAATAAAGATTATTGATAGAGAGCATTGAAATTAGAACAAAACATAAAAAGTCTACTAAATTTTTTTTAAATGTTTTGAACTTTTTAGATGTGTTGTTATAATTTCAATTATCTCTATCAATAATTTTTATTATAATATTTCATAGCTTGTAATCATTATTACCAAATTTGCATATACGAGTATGAATCAAATTATAGTGCCAATATTGCATTACATTACATTATATATCTATGTCTTACATTTTAAATTAACACAATTTATATAATTTTACTGAAAATTGAATTATATTATAATTTTAAAGGAAGCATACTTTTTTAATCGAAACATTCATCAGACAAATCCAAACCTTTCTGAGTTAATAAAAATATATTTTACTTAACCCACACTCTTATCAGTTAAATCAAAACCTTTCAAAATTAACGATACTTTTTTTAATAACACAAACATTGATTAGACCTTTCTATATAACAATACTTATCTCAAACCAAACTTTTGTCGGACGAATCAAGGTCTTACAGAGTAAACAAGACTACTTTTATCAACCCAAACTTTCATCAGATAAATCAATTTTTTTTTAAGTCAACAACAATAATTATTTTCTTTGCCCAAAATTAATCAGAAAAACTGGCGAGTGTTTTATATAAAAGATGACATTGTACACTTATGTCACGAAGAAAGATTTATTTAAGGGTAGTTTATCGATCTTTTTTAATTGATCGAAAATGGCTTCTAATATTTTGCTCGAAATGAGTATCTGGAGATTGTATTACACCATAAATAAGAAATAAGAATTTGTATTTGTTTTATTTCTCTTTGATGGGCACAGCCATTTTCAAATTTATGTCCTAAGTGTCCTAAATTAATATCAAAAATAGGTGACCTGGTGGTCTAGGGGTAAGGTGTCAGACTTCTGTGCTGGGGTCCGGGATTCAATCCTCTGTCCCGGCACAGATTTATCTGATTGCCAAACCCTTCCTTCACCTCTGACAAGACGTGTATTAATCACAACTTGTGAATGAGAGGAATGCCAGGCCTCCGCTGTGGTTAGNGGATTCCACGTTAAACTGTAGGTCCTCCATTTCATCTCACAATCACCCTACCATTACACATTAGCGTAAGTGCGTATAACCCGAACGGGTATTAAGACGTGGTGCTAATATCATTATTATTGATATCAAAATAATATGAGTTTTTCTAGGGAAAACTTAGTGATCAGTAAACTTCCTTTAAATGAGTTTTTTTAAACTATTTTTCAAACATTGATGGGCTATATGAGACATTCTGTTTGATTGTGTCATACACTTTATTTTAGAATCGGAAACAAGCAATGATGATAGGTTCGGTTGAATTCTAGATGCGATTCAGTAAGGTTCGTTGCCAATGTGTTCACATGTTAGGGGAGATATTTCTTGGTAGTGAATCGTTCCCTCTATTAGGTCAAGTCTCAGGGGAGGAAGATTTGGGGCAGAGGGGCGATGGAAACGATTTTCTAAGCCACACAAACACACACACACATATATATACACAATCGTGGCTGAAAAGTAATCCTCAATACAGTTATTGCTCACTAAAATTTGATTGTTTGTAGATATGTTATTTTAGGATGGAAAGGAAAGGACTTGTATTAAATTATTATTATTAGCACCGCGTATTACTACCCGTTCGGGTTGCACGCACTTACACTAATGTATAATGGTAGGGTTATGGTGAGATGAAATGGAGGACCTACAGTTTAACGTGGATATCCGAACCACGGTGGAGGCCTGGCCTTCCACACATTCACAAGTTGTGATTAATACACGTCTTGTCAGAGGTGAAGGAAGGGTTTGTCAAACAGATAAATCGATACTGGTACCGAGAATTGAACCCCACACCCCAGCACAGAAGTCCGACACCTTACACCTAGACCACCAGGTCACCGGCTTGTATTAAAGATTTTACGTTTTACGTGTGACGTGTTCAAACGTAGTTTTGTCTACCTTATAGCTCAGAAATTAAATAATATGCGTACTCAATCCAAGCCTAAATAGTTATTCCCCATCCATGATCTCTCACACACACACACACACACACACACTACATTTCTGGGTGCGCCATTGCCAATACACGAAGATATACACAATTAACGGTGCTTGGAATCAAACCTGATTCTTTTAGTTTAGTTGGCAGAGCCTCTTTGGTAGGAAATGAACAAATGGACTTTATACATGGTTAAACTTTGTGTGTGTGTGTGTGTGTGTGTGTGTGTGTGTGTGCGCGCGCTACGACTTACTACCCGATTTAATTATCGCACACTAATGTGCTATCAATGAAGAAAATACAATTTAAAGAAGATCTACCCTTATTTGCAAGCTGACAAAGAGAGAGGTAATTTAATATCTTTTTAACTCAGAACACCCGTTTGGGACTCGAAACCCAACTTACCCATCATCGGCAAACCAGAATGTATTGGCATTAAGTCCGTGTAACCACCGATCATAATTATGGAAATTGTTGTTTCCCCTTTCACAGTGATGAATTAACAGATGGGGGACTGGATGTTTTACTTGTTCTAGAATCAAGTTAGTTTACAAGCCGTGTGCTGATACAAAATCAGTCGATTCATAAAGCGCCGAATAAATAATATCATTTAGCAAATAGATAGAACCGTGTATCCTGATTTTGGTTGGAAGAACAGTAGAGAAAATTCAAACCTCTTCCTTTTAGGCCAATATTGATAACATTTTACTGTTTTATTTGTGTTAATTTATGGGTATTGTAAATACTTATCAAAAGTAACATCTGCAGATAACACGACTTGATGTATGAATATATTAAAATTGTTTTAGTAACTTTAGTAACTAGCTTCTACTGTTTTTCCTACCAAAATTGTATCATACTTTGCGCTCTCTCTCATTTTGAATTAGTGTAAAATTCGTGTGCTAATATTAAGCTCAATTTTAATAGGAAGAATCTCATCTAACAGAAAAATTAATAGATCTACTTTCACGTATTCATAACTTAGGTCATGTGATCTGCATTTTCCCCTTTTGTTAGATATCATCAATACTTTTAAAACAACGTTAAAAGTAACCTGCCTCGTGATATAGTGGTCAGAAATCCTGGATGCTGACCTAGAGGTCCCGGACTCGATTCCTGTCTGATACTAAGAGATCTTTCTCGAAAGGGGAATTAATTCCCATGGTCACCAGTGTTTGTTAAATTGGTTTAAATCATCATTGGCTTTTTACTCCCTTATAGTCATCCCCTCAATATATCGAGACAAAGCAAGCGTCTCCTCGAAAAGGATGTTCGATTAGTACACTCGGGCGTCCCTGGGACAACAGAACATTTTTACTGACTAATCTTGTGTGTATTTAATAAAAGTTTCTTCATACCAAAATACTACTATAGTTTTTGTGTTTAGAAAGTCCACATTGAATACCCCATAATAAAATGTCTACTTTTTTTTATTTAGTACACTGTCTTACTATCCGTTTGGGTTATATACATATCATACTTATTGTACTTAGGCATTTATATATATATATATATATATATATAATAATTACTTTAACGTGTTAGGGATTATGACTTTTTGATTTAGAGGAAGTGTACCCACATTTGCGTAAAAGTAAAGTGCAAAACCATTAATGAAAAAAACCTCTCAGTACATCCGACCGGGATTCTAACCCTGATCTCCCCAACATTGACATTCTGGTCTATTGCGAGAGAGACGTCTTAAGACATGTGTCCACCGAAGCGTTGTCAGTATCTAATATTAAATTCTGAAATGTGAGGATAAATTTTAAATTGAAGAAACTATGACGCTCAGTAGAATATCGTGCTATTTGTTCCTTACCACTGTTTTAGAGTATTGAGGGGAGGTTGAAGGTGGGCGGGAGAGTAGGGGAGGGGGAGGTGGATCAATGGTGAGTAGGGTTCGCCGGACAAGCTCTGGTCATTAGAAGGACCCTGATATAAGGAGCACTGTTTTCTTGCCAATCCCGAAGGGAAGTGGGGGAGATTGAGTTTTGGAATGAATGTGTGAGGGTCGAATGGACACAAGATGAAGGGGGGTAGTTTAAAAGGTTTATGTCGTAAAAATACACAAGGTTCTCCTTACAATCAAAGCATGTTTATTGAACTAATATGACTGATAAACATTGACTTTAATACGTTTGTATTTTTACTTTGGGTCTCATGAAAACTAAAAATATGGAGAGATAAAAATAGAAAAAAACCATATCTTTGTATAGAACCAATTCTCAATAGAATAATTAATTCTTTAACCATACGGATCAGGGCATGCACTCAACCCTTCGGCAAGTTTGTGCTGCCCGCACCATCTGGAAGAAAGCTACCCACCAGGTAAGTTAAGATATCCGAATATTTACACAAATGGAAAAAGGAGGAGGAAGGTAGAATTCCAGCCGGAATTCAGACCCTGACGTCATCGTCGCTGGAAACCCGGACAATTCTAAGCCTACGCTTTCGTCTGCATGCAGGGCCACCCACATAGGACTGCCAGTGACTGCAAATGCAGTCGGTGAGATTTGGTTGTTTTTTTTACCATAATTAAGAAATGTTTGTATCATTCAGGCTCAATCATGGTATCAGATTTGGCAAGTGATATCAAACATATAAACAGTGAATTTGAGTAAACTTCTGGGAAGCAGTGATTGTTTGAACTATTTTCCATCTGTACAACAGCAATGAACATCCTTTTGATGCTTCTAGCAACTTAGCAACTCTTCAGAGACTGAAAACCTGGTTGAGGAATTTCGATAAACCACAGAAGGCTTGGCAGTATGGCACTATTGAGTGTACACAGATACAAGTTTAAACACCACGGGATTCAACAGCGATTTCAAAACCATGTTCATAGAACAGGTAGGTGGACTGCAGCCTCCGATATTGGCATTTTTTATTTTCAACAAATGACATTTAAAATAATGGGTAGCTTGAGACGAAAGTGCTCTGAATACTAGTGAGGGAATGAATCTGAAACATAAACTTAGTTGAAAGTTTGGAGAAGTTGTTGTAAAAATATTGTGTCAGAATAACACTATATTTTTGTTTGTTTGCAATGTATATTTTAAATACTAGGCATAGCTCATAAGAAGAATAAAGCTAGTTTTTAGCTCATTCTTGTTTCACGCACAAGAGGATCCAATGGATCTATCCTCATATTTAAAAATAAAAATAAAATCCGAACAGGCAATTTATAAGTGGGCATCGGCGATTTACTTTTATCAATTTGGTAGATGCAGTCAATGAACTTTTTTTCTTTGGGTGACCTTGTCCGCGTGCCCATAAATAAGGGTGACATAGGTTTTTTCCATATTCAAAAATAAGGAGTTAAATGGTAAAAAAATAAATTAAGACAATCAATTCAGAAAGTTAAATTCTTTATTCCTAAGAAACTTATAGTTATAATTCCTAAACATTCAGGTATCACAAATAAACTAAAATTTTGGATTTGGGAATTTTTTCAAAACAAACGTATAAATTTTGAAATATGTTCCCTGGTTGAGCTTGCAAACTGACGTGCAATTAATTTTTTTAATTGGTACTGTACTTTACAATTTTAATTTAAGGATTATTTCAATACTTAATCCAAGGGATGGTTTCCGTTAAGTCCGAACGTATTAGCGGGGGAAGAAAAAGGGACAATCCTGTGTTGACAATGTTTAGTGAAAATAAGATCATGAATTTAGTTACACTATTTTTCTACACAATAGATCCTTATCTTTTATTCTCGATTATAATTATAAATGTTTGACATTTAATCTTGTACGCAAAATATTATTTTAAAATTAATCCTTGCTAATAGCGAAGCTAATTGTAAAACCTTTAAATTGATTATTATTTTAATGTTTTTTTAAAAACTATATTAATTCAACCCCTTTCACCNAATATCTAAAATGAAACTAATCTTAAACCCTATTTATAGGTCATCAATAAACTTTTCCACAAACTTCACTAGGTCGAAAGTACAAATTAATAAATGGAAGAATGAAGATTCTGGTTGAAATATTCATCCCTTACCTTCCTCCCCAACTGTGATTTATTAACCGCCGACAACCCTATACGAAAGCCAGGTCACAGTTTATCGTGATGTCGCATATACTTGCAGTCTACTATACGCCACCATTAATGACTGAATTAATAACAAACTCTTAAGTGGCTTAGGGGAGACATTCGTTAGACTTAGTTCTCTGCATATTCCTCCTTTATCTGTTGTACTGGCAACAAGTTGGAGAGTATTCTTTCGGAATAGTTATTACTAGAGCCCGGATTTTTATGCACAATCAAATAATAAAATACGTACGAAAAATGTAAAAAAAAGCACCATTATATGCAAAAACAAATGAACAGAAACCAAATAAACTTTTTTTGTGTTTGTGGAAAATCTTACCTTATTCATGGCTGTTACAATATAATTATAATTAAAGTCATCCTGAGATTTTCTTCTGTGAAGCTGCTACGTCTGACACTGAAGAATGTTTTATACATTGAGAATGTCCCTTCGATAATGCATGTGCATGTGAAAAACACCACAATTTTTCTTCAGTGAATTCCTCTTGTATTTAAGTTTTTTTATACCAGATAGTTTTTTTCTAATTTGACAGACTGTTTTGTAATCAGGCTTTTTATTTAATATCTGACCAAGCCGATCGAATGCAATTTTGGCCACATCTTTAGTTTCTGAAGACAATACTAGTGAAATTTTATCTAACAGAGAAAATAAATACCGCAAGGATTACTTCGAGCATCCAACTCGGTTATAATTGCGGGTAATTTAGAGAATTGGTTATGGATATACTGGATCTTTTTCTTGATGCCATCTTCAGAACATACACACTTACATGCACGTGCGCTAGTTTTGTTTTACTTTATACCCAATTAACTGCAGAAATGTTATTAATTAATTAGTAATCAGCCGATGACAGAAAGGGGGAAAATAATAATTTATTACGACAACTATGAGTAAAATATGCACTTTTACCTTAAATCTACGAGTATATTATTAATTTTTCAACAAAAATTTAAAATATGCATTCAAATTTATTTCCCCTCGCAATATGCATTTATATGCAATATTAAACACGAGCCAAATGGTACAATAAGGTGTGGATTACAAAGTATATAATTTCCGTATACCTTTAGATATGTAAAAAAGAGCATGCATTTTGCCTATAAATCCTGGCTCTAGTTATAACCGTAGTGGGTGTGTAAGACGGGGGTGGGAGGCCCTGTCACCAATAGTCACAAACGGTGAATTTCCCATATAAGTGTAGCTAATTTGAGTTTGTCAGACCTCACAGTAAAATAAACTTATTCCTGACGGCGTGTGCTGGCTGTAGTTTAATATTTCCCAGCATATCATTAGAAGCATTCGGCTTTTCCGAATGAGTCATTTACGTAAAACTACCATCAAATGCTCCCCTACATTACTTTTACCAACACCTTGTTTCATCTCTGCCTTCAGACAAAAGGATTGTCAAATTACGCATTCAATTGTATTATATTTTCAATCTGAACAATTTTCATCATTTTCGTCTTAGAGTAGGATAAATGAATAATCAAGGTGTACATGTTTGTAATAAACTTGTTCAAAGAGTGTGTGCTATTTTAAATGTTCGATTTAGCAACATGATGTGGGAAATTTCACTTCTGATTCGTCACACCTGCGAGTAAATTTAAAAATATGTTGCCCATTTCTGATTTGAGATAATATGCATTCAGAGAAAACTATTATCTCGCTATCTATAAGAGATAAAGGTTATATCTATTGTTTCACATGATTATATAAACCTTTGCGCATAAAGTTTTGAGGAAACTAGTTTTAGGTACCTTAATTAGCGGGCATTCACACAAAGGCATCAGTTTCATATTGTCTAGTTTGCTGGTGAAGCGTAGATCAGGCAATTATATTCTCAAGCTAATACGGGTGGACTTAACCAAAACTTTAATACTCAAACCTATATCTTTAATTAAGTATTTAAATAATATTCATACTAAAAACTTAAAATACAGTACCAGTTTAAAATAATAATTATGTGCCACCATGCATGTTCAAAAGGGATCATCATTTCAAAATTAAGAAAAATGCACACTCAATACACCCAACCGGGATTCGAACCCCGATCTCTATGTCATCGGCAGTGTAGTCTATTTAAAGAGTGACGCCTTAGACCACGTGGCCACCTAACAAGTCAGTGGAAAATTTACTTAAGATAAAAGCTTTCTTGAAAAAAATCCCGCACCCCCTTGTAAAACACGTATATCACCCATCAGTGACTCCATTGTCTGGAATGGGTATGTCTGAGTTCGAATCGTACAGAGGTTAGTTTTTATTCGATGGTGTCCGGCTCACCTCCCCCGCAAATGAATGAACATTTCTCATAATTCTCATCCAAACCCCAGTAGTTAAATTAAATATGGATAAACTGTACCATCTCTGGTGTTCGAATGGTCTAAGGCATAGGTTTTGCAACCTTTTTGGGCCCAGATTGACTTACATCTGTAGCAATAAACCATACCTATCTCCTTGCCACACCTAACGCTTACCCCCTATTTAATTTACATGTCATAGCTAAGAGATAGGTATGGTTTATATCTACCTATCATAAGCTTATCAAAGGTCCTGCGATCACTCCTTATTTCCTTACTAATTATCTACTCTCTTTTTTGTCCATACACCTTATATTTATTCCTGAGATTCAATCTTTTTCCCTGAATACTTTTGTATCCCTCCCACCCGCTTTATAGAAAATAATAAGTATAGAATAAATAAAATGCACATTTTCAAATTCAACTATTTGTCAAAGCCACTGAGCAATGTTTGAATGTTTGTTTTGATTTACGTAACTCGAGTGGACGCACGTGCTACTATTGTTGGCTTAGCATGTATGAAGTAATGTACTAGAAAGGTTACAGGAGAGCGTTGACAATTCATAGCAATAATTGAACTAGTTGACCAAGAAAGGGGCCATAGTATGATATAAAATACCTTTACTTTTTGGCAATGGTGTTGTCACAATTACATCTTATGTCCACAGGCGGTCACGCTGTTTGACGCCGTACCGTATCAGACGACATCTTCGGGTCATCAGTAGCACCAGTACTTAGAGGGCATCCGGGGAGCCCAGGGTTTTGAGATCGAGATCTGTAGAGGTCACGCGCAGTAACAGTCAACTTCCTGGGTCTAAGTATTCTCAAGTAAAGCCAGTTCTTCCACGAGCGTGGGCGTCCAAACTATTTATTTCTTTATCTTTCGACTAACATCACATTTTGCATTATCTTTTAGTAACCACTTCGTAAACCTATATATTATTTCGAGCCCACACAATCACCTTGCCTGTAACCTTAACCCTTCCGCTAGCTCCTGACAGATCAAGCCCACGGGGGTTATGTCACGACATACGAGTATTTAAGTTTCTTATAATAATTATCACCGATTATAACCGATAAAGGTAGTTTTGGTCATGCTAAAATATAATCTTTAAGTAGGCTTCTTGATATATTTGCCAACTTAGACTCAAAGATCGACTATCAATGACGAGATCATTTTCTTGCATGATCGACTGATAATTCCCGCGAAATCGACTGGTCGAGCGTGATAGACCAGCTGTTACCAACCCATGGTCTAAGTCATCACTTTCGCAATAGAGTGGACTGCTGATGAAGGGGAGATCGGGTTTCTAATCCCAGTCGGGTGTATTTATTGTGTTTTTTTCCTAAATTGTTTTCCACTCTTCCTCCACGTAGATATGAGAATACTTTATCTATATTCAACATTCCTAATCCCTAATACATTAACGTAATTAGTACACATGAGTGTAATCTGAAAGGGCAGTAATACGCGATGAAATAAAAAAAAAATATGGATATTCCGGATGGATATTTAAGAAGTAAATGAAGGAAAAGACCCATCTCAATGTCCTATACGGCTTTGATTGAAAAGTGTTTTTATTTCCTCCTCCTTGTATCGTTCCTCTGGCAACAACACATACAAAGGAATCTGTTGACTTGTAGTAGAAGAGGGTAGGTGTGTGGTATGTTACGCACACAAGACCAGCGGTGGCGGCGATTGTGTTCGTGGATTCTCAGCGTGTCCCCCGGATAATGACATCTCCGGGCTCCGGAGCGAGCTAGTTACCGGACCCGGCCGCAGCGCTGGACCAGGGTACAAATTGCACGGAGGGAAAGGGGCAAGGGGGGGGGGGAGAGACGAGTCGGGAATGCCAATAGGGCAGAGCTTTCAACGTGTCCGCACCAATGCGCGGGATATTATCGACAAGAGTGAGGTGTAGCTGACGAGCTAAGAGAAGGGAGATAACGGACTTGTGTCCCACTGCAATACCAGATGATAGTCGGTCACGACGTGGCTGAAGGGGGACAACTCCAGTGGCGTGGCGTGGTGTTTTGCCAGAGTAAGCATAGCTAGGTATTTTAGCTCTGAGTCTTACTAGTTGTCAAAGTTATACGCATACTTACTGGATACGCTAATGTTTTAAGGATGATAAAGGTTGAATTTAGAAGAAGTGTAGCTGCATATGCTTGGAGGAGTATTGGAAAACCACATAGGAAAACCCTTCCTTCATTTACCCAACCAGGATTCAGACCCCAATATCCCCATCATCAGCAATCTAGTCTCTTACGAGAGTGACTCCTCAAACCACGCGGCCACCGAAGTGGGTTTATAGTTAGTTAAAACTGTACCAAAGGCTTTTTATTTTATTGTTTGTCTTAATAACCTTCCGGGCTACCCGTAAATTTATACTAATGGTTTACGAATGAGGAAGGTAGAATTTAGCGGAAAATGTACTCGTATTTAAAGAGAGAGTAAGAAATTGGGATAGCGTTTAGTAAAAAAAAATCTCAGTACAACACGGCCATGATTTGAACCCCGACTATATGACTATCCATACTAGACGAGCTCACCAGCCTCGACCTCCCCATCATCAACATTTCAGTATATCTGGAGACAGACGCCTTAGCCTGCGTGACCACCTTTGCGGGTTCACTCGCGTGAATCTGGCACGTGCTATCTACCTACAGTAAAAATGTAACTGCTTGCTAGAACACGTTCTCAAACGACCGATAGAGATGCATGGATGATATTCTCTAATGTGACGGGGGATTCCATCAAAGGGAACTTTTACCCTATTGGAACACTTTTTTATCTCCTCCCCCTACTTTTTTTTTTTGTTCTTGTCTTGAATTTTTTTTTATTTTCTTTCTTTCAATATTCTATCACGTCTTACTGAAACGGAGTAGCACAGAAAAAAATAGGGTTATTTCACTTGATGTTGTCAGACATATTTTGAGCGATATGATAGCTACTCCCTAGTACGGGGTGTGAGCTGATTTATACATGGCAAGGTTAACGTTACATCACCCCCCCTCCCCCCCATCCTCCATTTATTCGCCTTGAATCTGCACCCTCTCATCACTTGGGGATTCACTGGCCCAAGGTCTACAGAAAATAGTCGCGTCCTTTTTTTTATGGTCCACAGATAGTCAAATACACTAGACAGAATTCTTTGTATCGAACTAATATATTTTTTAATTTGTGTGTTTATCAATTATTTACAAGTGAGAGATTGCCGCGTAGTCATTCAGCTTTAACTCGATATTTAATTACTCTACAATGCGTTATTTTAAAATATAGTTCCCTCCAAAATCAAGTCAAAATATTCCAACAGACAGGGCTCTTTTTCCTTAACAACCCTATATTTTGAGTTTTATCAATAAAAAAAAGTGTGAAAAAAGTAGCATTAGCTTATTTTCAACAACTTTTTAAGCATATTTGTGGAGCTATGAGACTTGATATGATGAAAAAGAGCTCTAAATCGAACCTTTCTCTAACAAATTATTATTAGGTGTTATGTCTCACGACTGGTCCAGTCCTTTTGTCAGTGAACTTAGAGCACAAATGCGCCATGTCCTCCTTCAGCTCCGAGAATTTTCTTCTTTCCTTAAAACCATCTAATATTTGAATCCTCCTTCTTCCTAAGCTCCTCTTTCCCTCAACATTTCCCTATATGATGTGATCCAGAAGACACTTCCTCCTAGAGATGTGTGCGATACAATTTGCTTTGCACTGAAGAATCACGTCCAAAATGGTTATTTTATCACCAACTCTTCTTAGGACTTATTCATTTATCACCCTGTCTGTCCACTTGATATTATCAAGTATTTTGCAGCACCACATTTCAAAGCTCTCCAAATACTTATTTTCTATCTTCAAAAGAGTCAAAGTTTCTGCTCCGCGTTTCTCGATGCTCCAAATGTTGCATTTCATCAGTTTTTTCCTTAGTTTCAAACTCAACTAGCTCGTCATCAGTAACCTCTCCGCGTTGAAAGCTTATTTGGACATTGCGATCCTCGACCTAATTTCCTTGGTGCAGTAGCTATCTTTGTCAGCAAACTTCCCAGGTACTTGAACTGCTCTATGTTTTCCAACTCCTGGTTTCCAATTTGGATTTTCAGCGTCTTTTGATTCTTTGAGATCACCATCACTTTTGATTCTTAACGTTAATCTCCAAAAAATGAAGTTTTTTTTATAGGCTCACAACAGGAGGTTTTAAGATATTTGAGAACTAACAACGAACCCTCCATTCCAGTGAGAAGTTTCGGTGGCAGCATAGTCTAATGCGTCACTCTATATATGGACTAGACTGCCGTTGACGGGGAGGTCAAAGCTAAAATCCCTGTTGGGTGTACTGAGGGTAGTTTTTCCTAAATGTTTTCCCACTTTACCTCCACACAAATGCGGCTAAACTTCCTCTAAATTCAACCTTACATATACCTTACACATACCTAACACATTAGCATAATTATTACATACAACCTGAAAAGGAGTGGACTCATTCCAGTACATTACTATCGTAACAGCGCACTTTGAATCAAGAAGTTGAGATTCTAAGAGTTCAAATCCTGCTGGGTGTACTTTGGGGAACTTTAAGTCGTAAATACACCCACTTCGGTTGTCGAATGTTCTAAGGCGTCACTCCAACAGTATTCTGGAATGAAGGTGACAGAGAAATCGGTGTTCGAATACAAGGTTGGGTGTACTGAGGGTGATTTTTCTTCCCTAGATATCGTCCTACTTTCGATCTATGAAAATAGGAATATATTTCAGCTAAATTATTGCTTCCCAGTTCATAATCCATCAGTGTAGCTCTGTGGATAGCCCGAGTGGGTAGTAAGACGTGGTGAAGAAATAAACCGTTAATACGCCTATTCTGTACTAAACGATCAATAAAAACCAATAGAATCAACCCACAAACAGATATCAACATATTTTAAGATGGGAATATAGGTAACGCGAGAAAATGCTATTGTTTTTGCAGTTTTGATATAAAAACTTTTTTTGGTCCAAATAAATCAAACTTTCCTTCAGTTTAATAGAACAGACATTAACGATACGGTCAGCCACTTAATCAAGTGGTTAATATGGAAAGGTGGGGGATCTTCAAGACATAGCAGTCTGCAACTACTATGCACGTAACCACTGGTTGGTTAAATTGTCAACCTGGCTATGTAGTTAGAGACAGGTAGGTGAATGGCACATCTAAAAGGTCTTGGGTCAATGCCAGTTAGCATTTAAGGTGGGGATGTAGGGGAAGTGAGAAAAGGCAATTTATCTGCAGTTTTTATATAAAAAACATTATTTGGTAAAAATAAAATAAAATATTGCTTCAGTATGAGTATATAATTTAATTTTCTTCACATGGTGATATCAAAAGTTATTGAATATTTGTCATGATCATAGTTAAATGGCATCAGATGACAAACTTTTCAAATAAAGAGGACAAGTTGTCATTAAATTCCAGAACTCCCTCGACAAATATTCAAGAAACGTGTAGGTCACCATGTGGAGAAAATTAAACTCTACATTCATAGTGAAGAAATATTTTGTTTTATTTTTACCAAAACATGTTTTTATATAAAAACTGCAGAGAAATGGCCTTTTCTCACGTCCCCTACATCCCCACCTTAAATGCTAACTGGGATTTACCCAGGACCTCCTAGATGTGCCATTCACCTACCTGTCTCTAGCCACATAGCCAGGTTGACAATTTAACCAACCAGTGGTTATATGCCTAGTCATTGAAGACTGCTATGTCTTGAAGATCCCCCACCTTTCCATCTTAACCACTTAATTAAGTGGCTGAACGTATCGTTAATGTCGGTTCTATTAACGTCATTACCGGAAGCCGGGAAGAGGGGTGCAATTTCTTCACACCCTTTTCCCCCTCTTTCCCCCGACCATATTCCTGCCCTCCCCTTCCCCCACCACATTCACTTCACTCAATTACACACCGGATAAATGAAGCCCGTTCACATTGTTACTGACCACAGATAACTCTCACTAAAATTCTCGATTGTTTTTTTTTATTTAATAGATTGTATGCACACTTTCTGGATACAGAGTGTACAAGCGAGCTTTAAATTAATTCTAGGTTTTTTTTTTAGAAGTTATTTGTTCTATTTTGATTAACAAACTTTTGTTTACTATTATGTTTATTTCCATACAGAAATATACTAGTAGATTGTTTGAAGTTTTAGTGATTTATTAGTAAAACCAAAATAATTTTAATTAGTACATTAAATCTATTTATGTATAAACATGGAAATTTAAAGGAAGGCCCCCCAAACATGTTTATTTTTGGAACAAAATTTTGTTAATCGCTCTAATGGTTTCCCAACAAAAATATGGTATGTTAAAACAATTTTAAGACTTAATTTGATATACTTAAGGTGGGATGAAAGCGAGAGGGTTCTTGGCGCAGTATTTCTGTAGCTTTAATGATTATCAAAACACTTTTTTTTGCCAAATTAATTGAAATATTTCCCCAATAGATATATTTTATTTCCTTCATATAATCATCTCAACAATCCTTGAATGTTTGTCATGAGTATCGCACAATTTTAACAGGGCTTTGTGTCTTCATTTAAAAAAATTTTTATTGAAAAAATAGCTCTACACAGGAATCGAACCCAAGACCTTTTGCTTAATACACCCCTGCTCTTACCACTAAGTTAACCAGGATTATTTTCGTGCTCAGGTTCATTCTTCACCCATAGTTCAAGGCAAAGTCTGGGATGGACGTGTGGAAATCGTCAGCTACATACATGATGTGATGCTGATAATTTTGATAATCACATTGATGATGATCATTATGAGGACAATAATGAAGATAATGATAAATAAGATAATGCTAATTATGATAGTAATTATAACGACGATGATGACGATAGTAGTGACTATTATGATAATGACAATAATGATAATGACTATAACTATGGTAATAATGATGACTATAACTATGGTAATAGTGATGACTATAATTATGATGTTAATATAAATGATAGTGATGACTATAATTAGGATGATGATATTGATGATAATGATAATGATGACGATGATAATAATGACAATGACTATAATTTTGATGATGATGATGATATTGATGCTGATGACTATGATAATGATGATGATATTTATGCTGATTGAAAATTATGACGATGATGATAATGATGATGATATTTATACTGATGAAAATGATGACGATGATAATATAATGATGACTATAATTATTATTATGATATTGATGCTAATGAAAATGATGACGATGATGATAATGATGATGACTATAATGATGATTACTATATATTAGTATAGTAACCGGCCCCGTGGAGTAGTGATCAGCGCACATGTGTAACATTACGTTGTAAAATGTTACAATAGGACCCCGCCCCGTGAGGACGTAAACGCACGTATTCGCAGTAAATCATACTACCCGCTCCAATAAATACAACTCAATTAGGATCCCTACAATAGTAATATTCTCTGTTGTAGTTCATGTATGTTAATAAGACATGATAAAACAATGCTGGACAATAAATTTCACTACCGAATCCAATTCTATGTTAATAGTTTGTTCGTGTACTTACCAAATGAATCTGCTTACACTAGCAACCTGAAAGACTGGTCTACACCAGACGAACTAATACGACGAGTGGGGCACATGGCTACGAGCCTAGGGTTTTCGGGTTCGAATCTCGGCTTGTACTTTTGAGTATTTTTCCCGA
Source organism: Timema shepardi (assembly GCA_902151425.1). Classification (NCBI taxonomy): domain Eukaryota; kingdom Metazoa; phylum Arthropoda; class Insecta; order Phasmatodea; family Timematidae; genus Timema; species Timema shepardi. Next base: position 57,681 of record CABFVX010000281.1, on the reverse strand, counting down.
AAAGGAAATTTACCCTATCGGTAACCAAGGTTTGGTTAATTAGGCTTAAGTCTGGTTTAAATGTTTTCACTAGTTCCACACCCTCATACTCACTTTCATCATCAGTTCATCTCATCATGACATGGAAAGAGCCTCCACAGAAAGGATGTACGATTTGTACATTCGGTTTAATAGTAATAGCTCATCTTTCCACAAAGTGAGCTATATATTGCTGTAGTATAGACACGCCATTACTATTATTGCAATACCATGCTAAATGGATGACTTAAGGGATGTATAAATCGCAATAGCCATTCTAAATTTTAAGTTCAACACTGCTAGATTATACACAAACCATATAGCCATATACTTTCTTTAAAAATATAAAACTAAAGCTTTTATTAGTATTTTAGTTTAAAAATAATATATGTACTTTAATATTATTATTATTATTATTATTATTAGTACCGCGTCTTACTACTCGTTCGGGTTATACGCACTTACGCTAATGTTTAATGGTAGGGTGATTGTGAGATGAAATGAAGGACCTACAGTTTAACGTTGAATCCGAGCCACATTTGGAGGCCTGGCATTCCCCACATTCACAAGATGTCTTTTCAGAGGTGAAGGAAGGGTTTGGTAATCAGATAAATCTTTGCCGCGACCGAGGATTGAACCCCAGCCTCCAGCACAGAAGTTTGACACCTTACCCCTAGACCGCCAGGTTACCTATGTAATTTAATAAATTCAATATTTCGCTTTTTATCAATTTATATATTTAAATATATCAATAGTAATAATAAAATAAACAATTAATCACATAAAAAGTGGCAAGTAAACACATCTTAAAATCACACTACATTTTTTATGTTTTCAATGATTATTTATAAAGCCGCTGAACTACTATTTTTAATCCCTCTTGGGGCGAAAGTATCGTGATCGTAAAAAAAAAAAATCTAAACCGAGATTTTGATAAATGTCGACGTTTCATGACCCCCTGAAACTAAAAAAGTTGTTTTCTCAATACAATCTGTTTGTCTGTCTGTCTATCTGTACCTCGGGCTAGATCCGAAACTATTTTACCAATTGGGCTAAAACTTAGTATCTGGGGTTTTCATAAGGCCCCCCCCCCCTCCCGCAGAGAGGTTTTTAGAATTAGCCATCTAAGTTTACTGAAGGGCAAAAAGAGAAAAAATCGATTTTCTCAAAATTTGCTTTAACGATTTTGATTAAATTTTATATTTAGACACTGTTTTTCCTTATAAACAAGACGGCAAGGTGACCTGGTGGTCCAAGGGTAAGGTGTCGGACCTCTGTGCTGGGGGTCCGGGGTTCAATTCTCGGTCCCGGCACAGATTTATCTGATTACCAAACCCTTCCTTCACCTCTGACAAGACATCTTGTGAATGTGGGGAATGCCAGGCCTCCACCGTGGTTCGGATTCCACGTTAAACTGTAGGTCCTCCATTTCATCTCATAATCACCCTACCATTACACATTAGCGTAAGTGCGTATAACCCGAACGGGTAGTAAGACGCGGTGCTAATAATAATAATAACAAGACGGCACTATCATGAAAATGATTTTGATGGTACTTTACAGGCGGAAAATTTTCCAATTTTAACCTTTTCCCTACAACTATTTAACATACTAAATAACTTATTATGGCAAAGTTGTACTATTAATGAAGATAAAAATCTTTTATCTAAAATGTATTTTTGTTAAACCAATAACTTCTGAGCTATAAGCAAATATATATATACTTTTTTATTTCCGATTTTTGAAAATTAATTTGATTCTTATGCTCTTTGGTTGACAAAGATGTTATTTCTCTTTTCTCAATTTGTCCGTAACAGTGTTCCTAGTTCCTAATGACATAGAGTAAGTAACAGTGTATATTATTTCATTTATGATCTTTGGTTGGTGAAATGTTTCTGTAACAACGTCTATTCCTATTATTACGTTTCACAGATCTTACGATTTTTTAGTAAATATCTCTTTTAAGACAAAATAGGGAGAAAGTATGTGCTGTGCACCGTACCATTTATTTTTTAATCGACTTAATCAAGATATTTTCATATTATTCAAACTAAAAGATAAATTTTTTGATTAACTACAACATTTCTAACTAAAGGTATAAATTGTATATACCCTAAAAATAAAATAGAGCCGTTCTCGACGTGACCGATGAATTCCCTCCTCATCTAGTTCAGTGTTTTATTGTCCTATTTAGAGCAACTATGTTGACTTGGACCACCCTCGTCCTGAGGGATGTAGGGAAGCTACCACAGTTCATTACCCAGGCCACACGGAGACATCTTAACTTCAGTCCTCCCAAACACTTCGTCTTGTTCTACCATCGTTTTTTATTCTCGCCTCTTCCATTTTTCACATTCTATACTCCTTGGAAGAAATGTGTGAGATCGAAGAGGGGGGGGGGAGGGGGTTCTGTTGTTTAGTTAGTAAATCAGCTCCGCTGGACTCTGAGTCATTGATCCCCCGTCCCTCCTTTAGCTGCCATCAACCCCCACCTTCACCCCCTCAAGGCCTTTCCAGACTCACCCCAAGTCAGCCCTTCTTTCGGCCAAGAAGTGAAGTAAATTTTATTTTTTTATTTTATTATTGTTTGATGTATCTTCAAGACAGCTTCAAAATATCTCTTCTGTCCCTCTCGACAATCTGTGATCTTGATATAATGCAGGCACTATCTTATATGATGCTAATTTCCCCTAGCAATAATGTTGTGTGACTGAACGAGAGAAATAAGGGGTTGAAATAGAGTATTCCTGATTTTTTTCTGCCATTCTCTCTTTATATGAAAGCAAAATAAATTGTATGGAACTCCGCACGGACATTCTCGCTCTATATTTTAAAAATTGAGATATTTACTCAAAACTCGTAAAATATGTGAAACAAAATAACACACTTGCAAACCCAAGCATAAATTGCACTGTACTTAGGTCCAACACTTTTTGAGTCCCGGTTTTAAATTGTATGATTTTATTTTTAAAGAATTATGTCCTCGTTACTTTCTCGTTAGCTTACAGGTAGAGAAAGTATTGTGATAATCGAAAAAATCGAACTCGAGATTTTGATGAATCTTGACGTTTCATGACTCCCCAAATCTGAAAAAGTTGTTTTTGAATTTCCGTCTGTTTGTCTATACCTCCAGCTAGAGCTTAAACTATTTTACCGATAGGGCTAAAACTTGGTATCTAGGGTTTTCATAGGGTTTCCCCGAGGGGTTTTTGAAATAGGATATCTAATCCTAAAATTAAGGGTTGTTTACTGAAGGGCAAAAAGAGAAAAAGTCGATTTCCTCAAAATCGGCTTTAACGATTTTGATTAAGTTTCATTTCTAAACATTTAGAAATATTTAAACGAAATAGCTTCTCCCAATATTTTGGCAAAATGACTTTAAGAGCTCCGGTCTGATGCGTAAATTATATTATTTTTTATATCTCCTAAACTATTTGAGATATGAAATTACATATCATTACAAATATGTGAGTCTATTTATAATACAAATATTTTATTTGAAGCATATTTTTAATAACTTTCAAGCTATATGCAAATATATATATTTTTTAATTTTTCGAGCACTAAAGGTAAAAACTCAACCATTAAACAAAATCTAACCTGAAATGTTGATGGATTTCAACGTCTCATGACCCCCCCGAACCTTAAAAAGTGGGCTTTGCAATGCCATCTGTCTGTGTGTCTCTTTAAACTTAAAATTAAGAGTAGTTTAATACCGGTCGAAAAGATAAAAAATCTATTTTCTAAAAATCGACTCTAACGATTTTGATTAAAATTCGTATCTAGGCGTTGATTAAGATTATAAATAAACTGGATATTTTCCCATGAAAATGAATTTAGGGTACTTTACAGAAACTTCCGTATCTCCACAACTTTTGAGATACTAGATAACTTTTCATTGCAAAATTGTAGTACTATTAAAAATTAAAAACTTTTATATGAAATATATTTTTACTTTTAAATTTTCAGAATATAACCTAACATAGCTTACTTAACCTAACCTAATATATTATTATTGTTGTCTTTATTTACATGATGAAATTAAGTCATAACCCTTATCTGACATTTAACCATGTCTTAAGTTAACATTACACTGCATTAACAATATATGCAATCAAATTAATAAACGTACAAACCCGCCTCGGTGGCGTAGTTGGCTAACGCGCTAGTCGTGTTGAGCTCGACTGCTGAGGACGGGGAGATCGAGGTTCGAATCTCGGTCGGGTGAACTAGGGGGTGGTTTTTCCTAAATGGTTTTCCACTCTGCCTCCACGAAAATGCGGGTTCAATTCCTCTAATTCAACCTTCCTAATCCATTAGCGTAATTAGTACTTAAAGCGTATAACCCGAACGGGTAGTAAGACGCTGTGCTAATAATAATAATAAACGTACAAAAGGATAAACTAACAAATGAGTTCTGGTTTGTTCTGAGGTATGACTTTTTTCCACACACACACACACACAATTCCTAAGAGTGGCATTAACAAAAAACGACTACCTAAAAATTTCCTAGTCTAAATATTTCCTAAGAACTACATAGCGGCGTTGGCAAAGAGATTAAAAAAACAAAAAGGGCGGTATTGACAGGTTGCATTGACAAAGAACCACTACCTAAAAATTGCCTAGTCTAAATACATCCTGCCATATCGGTCCTGGTCGGTGGTAGTCCGTGAAGTTGCTTTGACAGGACGTATCGTATGAATCGAGCTTAAGTTGGGCTGGAAGGGAATTGAGAAAATATCAGGATTTTTGCAATTTCTATAGCAAAACTTTTTTTGGCCAAACTAAATAAAATATTGCACTAGTAGAAACATAAAGGTTTTTTTTTCACGTGGTTATATCAACATTTGTTGAATATATGTCATGAGCATAGCGTTATTAGATGACAAACTTTTTAAATTAAGAGAAAAAGCTGTCATTAAATTTCAGGAAACCCTTGACAGATATTCAACAACTGTTGAGGTCACCATGTGAAGAAAATTAAAATATACATTTCAACAGAGCAATATTTGATTTATTTTAACAAAAAAAAAAAAGTTTTGCTATGAGAACTTCCAAAACACTGTACTTTTTTTCTTCCACTTCTACCCCATCTCTTTTAAGTTCTCAACTAACATTCAAGAATGTAGTCCACAGGAATCTTTAAGGTGGCAGGTTTAGTTGAGATGGAATCAATTAAGAGTTAAAGTCAGTATTTTTGTGGAATTTATCACAAAAACCTATTTTGGTTAAAAAAATAATTGCTTCGGTAGAAACATTTATCTTAATTTTCTACTCATAGTAGTATTATCAGTTCTTGAATATTTGTCATTGGAATAGTGGTGGTATTTGACCAAAAATACTATAAATGCATATAAAATGTTCTGGCCAAATTTCACAGTACCCATGATGAATATTCAAAAACGGCTAAGACTATTGTGTGAAAAAAATTTAAGCTTATCTACTGAATCAATATTTTAATTATTTTCGTCAAGTTTGGTTTGGTTTCGTTAAGGTGTTTGGTTATAAAAACTGTATAAAAACGGACCTTAGCTTTACAAGTCCGTTTGTCACTGCTGTCTATTGGTCGAAATATGTTTTCGGGAAATACATTTCTAAATATTTATACTTACTCTATCAGTACAGTGTGTTGTCCTAAAGCAGATTATTATAGTCTTATTATAAGGTACGCCCACTATCCCCACAATGTTTGTGTTCACCACGTCTTACTACCCGTTTGGGCTATATTCTTATGCAATAATTATACTAATTGTTGTAGGGATTAGGAAGGTTAGATTAAGAGGAAATGTACTCACATCTGTTTGGAGGTAGAAAGAAAAACTATTTTGAAAAAAACTCCCTCTGTACACCCGAACGAGATTCAACCCGTCATCGGCAGTCCAGTCTACTGCGAGAGTAGCGCCTTAGACCATGCGGCCAACGAAACGTGTGCCCAAGAAAATTAAATTGTAACGTGAGCCCACTTCGCTGGTCGCGTGGTCTTAGTTGTCGCTCTCATGATTGGACTGCCGATGGTGGAGAGAACTGAGCTCATATCCCGTTCGGGTGTACTTAGGGTGGCTTTCACGAAATTGTTTCACAATCCCGCCGTGAAAATGCAGGTACATATCTTCTAAATTTTACCTTCCTCATTCTTACCAAATTAGTGAATTCTGCTGATAGCACGAACGGTTAATGAATGGGACAGGTGCAAATAAAATCATAATATACATTTTCATCCTTGATTGAGAATCTACCCCGTGACTCCTTGGATCAAATATTCATGGTATGCTCTACCAGTTGAATTAACTTTCCGAACGTCTGGAGAACTTCACTTTAGTATTTAAATGATTTCGAATCACTGTTATACCTTACTCACCCGACCCTAAAAACTTCGTTGAATCCGCCTTTAATAAAAAAACAAGGAAAGGAAAAAAAAGCGTGGTGACGTGGCTACTGCAGACAAAAGAGCGGGCAGCAAGTGAACAGCGGTGGCCGTTGAAGATGTCATTGTTCCACCATGTGATCAACTAAACTCTACACACAGAGCGGTTCATTGTTATGCCTTCCCTCGTAAACTCCATCTTAAACACGCGTCGGGCGGAGAGAATACTCCCAATAAGTCGTAGTTGGGTAGGGGGTGGGGAGTAGCTCCTCGTCCTCGATACTCCAGACACTAGCTGCAACAATCCAACGCTCTAGTGCCTCTACTGTCTATCAGCTAGGCTAATGTCCCCCTCCCCCCCTCCCGTTCACCCTTTAAACACACGGTTGATGTTTTTATGTGTTTTTTTTATCACCACGTCTTACTACCTGATTAGTTTATACGCATATCTATAATTGCTCTAGTGAGGTTTGGATGAGGAAGGAAGACTTTTAGAAGTAGTCTACCATTATTTGCGTGGAAGGAGATGGAGAAACTATTTAGGAAAAAACACTCTCAGTAGACCCGATCAAAATTCAAACTCCAATCTCCACGTCTTCAGCAAGCCTTTTCGTATTTAATCTAGTAGAGAAACTTAGACTGAATAAACGGTGATAGCTATCTCGAAATAACCAGTGTATTATTAGCTTCTAATATCGTTTGTCCTGGTTTGCTGGCAACGGGAAGTTCCGAGCTCAAATCCCTCCCGGTGTACAGAAATCATTTTTCCTTCTTAAAACCGAATGGGTAGATGAGGTGGGTTTTAAAAAAAACTCGACAAGATACATTTACAAGGTAATTATTTTTCATCCTTAATTTGTAAATGGTTAATTTTACCAACTAAAACTAAATTTCTTTCAGAAACTGGTTGATGTATCGACACATTAATATACATATGTGTTAAAAATGTCTAGCATATTTTTGGAATCATGAAAATATCTATAAAACACCTTTATTTATAACTTTTTTTCACAAACATTTCTTATAGAACAAAGATACTCCGTTAAAATTTGGTTTGAAAGCCAAGAAAATTAATGTTAAGTTGAGTATATCCTGAACAGTTAGTAAGACTCGGTACTAAAAAAAAATCTAGAATTATCTATTCTGCGTATGTATCTATACTTCAACATCGCTGAAAAATATTACCTCCGCTTATACTCTTACTTACTTGTAAGAAATTTTATTAACACATATTAAATAGTGTATACATTTATAGACAGTTTATGCAAATAACATTTACAACAAAAACTCATATACGAGCCTGTAAGGGCTCTCTTGGGTTACACAAAAATAAACACTGTTTGGGCAATAACACCACAGCAAAGGGATGAGGTTAAAATCCTATGAAAAATGCACCTCGTTTTCCATAAAAAGCCTAAACTGCCTTAAAGTTACAACTAAACGCTACAGCCATGAGACTAATAGAAGCACAAAAAATACCCTCTTAATTCAAGGGGAATAGAAAAGTTAAATAAAACCATATTTCAAATACTTACTCGGTAAATATTTTGGTGAGTATTTTTTGGTCGTAACAATAAATAGTAGCTTGTTTATAAACTAAATAGCAACCAACATGCACATTACAGTAGGTCCCCAACCTACTTGGGTTCGAGATACGCGGGCTCGAGATACACGGGCTTGACCTACACGGGTTCGAAATACACGGTTTCGAGATACACGGGTTCGAGATACACGGGTTCAAGCTACATGGGTTCGCAGCTAAATTGTTACGGTTCTTCTGCTTAAGGGCACGCCTAGGTAAATGAGAAATTGCTATACAGACGTTCAGCTCTAATGTGATATTTAATTATATGATGCGTTATTTCATTATAATGGTTCACGCCAAAATAAAACCAAACGATTCCAACAAGGCTTTTTTTCTTACCTTAACAAAACTTTATTTTGCGTTTTATTAATATAAAAAATGTGTAAAAATGTAACATTTGCAAATTTTCAACAACTTTCTAAACATATTTGCGTAGCTATAAGACTAATTTTGATGAAAAAGGGTTTGAGATAAAGACTTCCTCTGGCAAATACAGTATTTTTTTATAAGCTCAAATCAGAACATTTGAAGATATTAGAGAACTAGCAGCGAGTTTTCCTCAGTACCTTGAGATAAGGAGTTGGATATTTTTATTTCCCTTCTTTCTTATTGACATGACAAAAGGTGGTTGTAAGTGAAGTGTGAAAGGGAGTATAACCTTAGACAGAATAGCGAAGTAGTTCCATAAAACGACACAGGCGATTGTCTATTAATACTCGCTTTGCTAGTGAGTTTTCTTTGCAAGTGGATGTAAACTAATGTAATTCCAGAGCCGTTTTTTGATAGCTCTTACCATTTAGCCACACGATACCTCCAAAGAAATGTCCACAGCGACTTTAAGGTTGCTCCGCCATTTTGAATTTTTTCGGGGGTTATGAATTAAATTTTTTAACTTTTTGGAATTTTCCCGTCGGTTACAGGCTAGAATCTATAAGTTTGCCAAATTTAAAAGTTTCTAGCTCATCTGGAAGTGGGCGAGTCAGCCATGTGGCTTTAAAGTAGTATAATAACGTGTGGCCTGACAGCGATTGATACTTTCTTGCAGACCTAGAAAGCCGCCTTAAGACTAGCAATGGAATCTATCACGCACGACTTTAATCAAAACCTATGGCATTTCTAATGAGCTGTATCACATATGATAGTGTCATCATGTGTTATTTTTGTTTCAGCCTTTGGCGTAAGTTGTCATTTGTCAGTGAACTTATGTAGTACTTATTTGAAACACAATGAATACGTAGTACTGTTTGTATAAATTAATTTATAATTATATTTTTATTTTCTTGTACCCCTCGGGTAAATAATGTTTTGATTGTCAAAAAATCAAACTCAAGAATTTGATGGATTGCAACGTTTCATGACCCCTTTAAACCGAAAAAGTACTTCATGTAATGCCGTCTGTCTGTTTGTTACTGGGACTGTGGCCGAAACCATTTTAAAGATTGGACTAAAACTTATTATTTAGGATTTACATAAGTTTCCTTAGAGTTATTATTATTATTATTATTATTATTATTAACACCGCGTCTTACTATCCGTTCGGGTTATAAGCACTTACGCTAATGTGCAATGGTAGGGTGATTGTGAGATAAATGGAGGACCTATAGTTTAACGCGGGATCCGAACCAAGGTGGAGGCCTGGCATTCCACACATTCACAAGTTGTGATTAATACACGACTTGTCAGAGGTGAAGGAAGGGTTTGGCAATCAAATAAATATATTCCGGGACCGAGGATTGAACCCCGGACCTCCAGCACAGAAGTCCGACCTCTTGCCCCTAGACCGCCAGGTCAACCTGGTTATTTTTGAATCATCAATTACCTATCAAACCATACAATTAAAGCTAATTTACTTAGTAGTGAAAAAAAGCAAAATCAATTTTTTTCAAAATCTGTCATAATGATTTTTATGAAATTTTATATCCAGGCACGGTTTAATATTAGAAACAAAATGAGAGCTCTCAATTTCCCATTAAAATTACTCTTAGGGTACTTTACATTAACGGAGATTTCTAATTTTTTATAATATCCCCTCATTTGAGACACGAAATAAAGTATCATTTAATAGTTGTATTACTATTAAGTATAAAAAAAATTATCTGAAACTTATAGGTGATATATAAAACCAATAGTTTCGGAGATATTGGCAATTTTCTTTTAACGGAGGTCTTAAAACTGTTTATGCTCTTTCGTGAACCGGAATGTTACCTTTTTCTTTTTCAATACGTGTTCGTAACAGTGTATATTATTTCATTTATGACCTCTGGTGGAATGTTTCTGTAACAATGTATATTATTTGGTTTTACATAACTTACGAGTTTTTATTTTATTTTCTATTTTAATGTAATCTATAAGATATGTATTCGAGTTTAATTTTATCTAAGGTTTATTTCCTTAAGTAGAACCTGTTTAGCCTTAATTAACCATAGCACCTGTTTTGGTGGCCGCATTGTCTAAGGCATCGCTCTCGCTATTGACTGGATTGCCGATGTCGGGGAGATCGGGGTCCAAATCCCGGTTGGGTGTAGCTTGCTGCTGAGGGTTTATTCTAAATCAGGCACGTCAAACTTGTTTTAACATTTTATGTAATCTTAATTTTCTTTTTGTTATAGTAAGAATTTTAAAATTGAGGTTTTTTCGCTCAAGATGGTGACATTACTGAACTATTTTCAACGTTCAATGTGGCCCTTCTGGTCAAACAAATTTTACACGCCTGTTCTAAATAGTTTCCCACACTCTATCTCTCTTTCTCTCTCTCTCTCTCTCTCTCCCCCAAATAAATATGGTTACACTTACTCTAAATTCAACCTTCCTCATCCATAGTCCATTAGTATAGTTAAAAAATATTCATACAACACGAACGGATAGTGATATGTGGTAACAAAAAGTATATATATATATATATACATATTGAGACGAACATATGGACCTATGTCAAAAATACATAGTATTTAAGCATTATTCAACTTACGTGCTTTTCAACTTGCGCGGAAAGCTTGAGCACAAATTAACCGCGTAAGTAGAGGACTACTTGTATTTATAATAATTGTAGGAGGTTTTTTTTAAATTCTTTCAATCAAATTTATTTGCAGTGGGTGTTCACCTTGCCAGAGTGAATCAGGTCTGTTAGGAAAACGATAGACTCAAACAATGAAGGCGAGATTGGAAGAGGGAAGGGTGGGTGTAGGGGAGGAAGGAAACGGTAAAGAGAAAATTTCCTGAACTCGGGCCAAAATCATAAAATATCCCAAAAGGATACAAAAGTGGGAGGCAATCGAAGGAGAAAGGATGAAATGAAACGATGTAACGCTTCAACTCGGAAACATTTATACCGAGATTCTAGGTTCGTATCCCTTGCTGGGTTTTTTCCCCCCATTTACTTGGCTACTCGCATTATTAGTTAGCATGGACGGTTAAAAAATATATAGGCCTCCACACTTCAAAAAACATGAATATGAGCCTATGTTATATTTTGAAATTATGCCTGGGTTTTAGGGTTGATATATTTTTTAATTTATTGATCAATTTTATCATATAATTTTTTTTAATTACTTTCTCTCTGCACCTTGGAGTATTGTTATCGGCAAAAAAAAATCAAAATCAAGATTTTGATAAATTTAAACGTTTCATGACCCTCTGAAACAAAACCAAAAGTTGTTTTCGCAATACCATCTGTCTGTCTTTACGTCGGGCTAGAACCGAAACTATCTTACCAATTGGGCCAAAACTTGGTACCTTGGGCTTTTATAAAGTCCCCCGAGGGGTTTTTGAAACTATATATCCAAGTTACAAATATAAATTTAAGGGTAATATACTGAAAGGCAAAAAGAGAAAAAAAAATCGTATTTCTCGGAATTCGCTTTAACGATCTTGATTTAAATTTTATATATGGACACTATTTCACTATAAACAAGATGGAAAATCTCTTTTTTTCATAAAAACGAATTTGAGAGGACTTCTTTACATAAGATAAATTTTCCAATATTCATCATTTATCAGCAACTTTTTGAGATACGAAATATTATCTTATCATTGTAAAGTTGTAGTACTATTAAAGATAAAAAAAACCCATTTATTTGACATTAATTTTGATAAAACCAATAATTTCTGAGCTACCAGCAAATAAAGATACTTTTTAATTCGGAATTGAAAATGAATTTGATTATTATGCTTTTTGGTGGACAATGATGTTTCTCTTTTCTCAATTTTTCTGTAATCATTTTCCTGGTTCCTAACGCCATAGAATAATTAAACATGTGTGTATATTATTGCGTTTATGCTCTTTGGTTTAGTGTTTCTAAAACAATGTATTTATTTATTGTTAGGAACATGTTTTACTACCCGTTCGGGCTATACGCTTATGTCCTATTTACGCTAATGGTTTTATGAACTATTAAGGCTATATTTAAAGGAAGAGTACCCGCATTTTCGTGAAGGGAGAGTGGAAAACCAGTTGGAAAAGATCACCCTCGGTACACACGATAGAGATGCGAACCTCGAACACCGAAGCTGTTGAAAATGCCTAGACCTATTATTTAATTTCACAACTCATACGAGTTTTTTTAAGTAAATGTATATTTTGAGATAAAAGTGAGATAAATTCGTTGCGGTGCACCATACCATGTTTTTTTTTATATATCTCTGAGCAGTACGACTTACAAATTCGTGTGATATACATATGTTTATATTAATGGTGTAGAAATAAGAAAGGTATAGTTTAGGTAAGATATATCTGAATTTGCGGGGATCTTGAGTAAGACGATTTAGAAAAACTTGCCCTCAATAAATCCAACTGAGATTCGAAACCAAAGCTTCCCGCTATCAACAATTCAATCAATTGTAAAAGTGGCATTTTAGAACGTGCAACAAACAATGTTGGTTTTAAAATAGTCTGTTTAAAATACTCGTATTTAAAACATATTACTGATTTGTTATATTTTTGTACGTCCTAGTTACGGTCAGTGAGATGAACTATAATCAAATCAGTTAAGGAAGACGTTCACGAGCGTATAGTAATACATTCATATCAAACAACGTTGAAAAAATTTTACTTCATCGAGTTATCGAAATTGACACCCTCTTAAAAGTGTAAGAAGATATTTGGAATAGATTTTATTGCTTTGTCGGAACTAATTTAAATAGTTTGAAATATTAAACAGAAATAAATAGTTAAAAATTTTCTAAATTGGAAAATGTTCAGTCTCACATCTCTAAGTGAAATCTTATTAATGTTGGCAGTAAATAAAAATTGTATTTTATAAATGGCCTTCCTATGAAAATTGTACTGTTTAAGTATACACCTAGAAATAGAGAGATAGGGAGAGAGTAGTGTGCAAAAGTGTGTGACTGTGTGATAGTATTTGTGATTGCGAGTGTGTAAGAGAGAGTGAATGTGTGAGTATGGGAGAGAGTGTGAGTTTGAGTATGTGTGAAATGGAGTTTGAAAGAGATTGTAGGAGAGAGTAAGTGTACAAATGTGTGAGAGAGAGTGTGCGATAGTTAAAGAGGGAGTGTGTGAAAGTTTGAGTGTGTGAGATTGTGAGTAAAATGGAGTTTGAGTAAGAGTATAAGAGAGAGCGGGAGAGTCGCGAAAGTGTTTGAGAGTGTGAGTGAGTGATAGTGTGTTTGAAATAGAGTTTTAGAGTGAGTGTAAGAGAGTATGAGAGGTAGAGAGGAAGAAAGGAAGATTTATATAGAGAGAGAGTGAAATGGAAAGAGTGAGAGAGAAAGAAATAATGATATTACACCAAGAGTTAGTAACCAATGTTCAGTGCAAATAAAACCTGCTGCCCTAATTTTTATTTCGTAGCTCATAGATTATTAAAAAAAAAAAACTAAAAAAATGTTTTCCATTTTCTTTTTTCACACCATTATTGTTTCGACCTGGCGAGTTTCTCAACTTGTCGAATCCAATAGAAAATCCTAGACCCGAATGTCCTCCAAGTTAATTGGATGTGTTGGTCGTCGGTATGTACCGTCGAGAGCGCTCTCTAGTCTGCCGGTTACAGTGTCGTGTCGTCGCCTTGTGATTGGATTACATTTAGAGAGCGCAGCGCCGTGTCTAGACGACCCCCGTGGGAGCAGATCATCGCTAACTTAATGACCGCGCGACAAATTGTTCCGGGGGACGGGCCCACCGACCGACCGTATACTCCGGGGACACACACTCACACACACACACACACACACACACACACAAGCTTCGACTCCGGGATCGGTCAGGGGGGAAAGAGGATGGAGGAAAAAGAGGTGGGGGTTGGGGGAAAATCGTTTACGGCCTGCTGTCGGCCTGCAGCTAGTGGCGAGTGAGGGGTTAAAAAAAAGGTGGGTTACACGCATTAAAAACGTTTTCTTTTATCGCCCACTAACTTGTAAAAAAAACTTAAATTCTGATGACATTTGTGGTTAGTATTTTACGTTCTTTTCCTGTTTTACTAGTTATCCGGGCTATTCGCTTATTTACAGTAATAGAATAAGGATGAGGGAGGTAACTGGTAGACTGGAAGTACAGTAGGAAACCATTTAGGGAAATAAACACCTCAAATATTCTTCACTAGATTCGAGCTCCGACCTCTTCGACACTGGCAAGCCAGATTATACTAGATCGATGCCTTTTTTCATGTGAACAACCGTTAAATTTGATTTCCCTCCATTTTTATTGCCATTAAAGATAGAATCCACCTCGAACATCAAACTATTATTATTATTATTATTATTAGCACTGCGTCTTACTACCCGTTCGGGTTATACGCACTTACGCTAATATGTAATGGTAGGGTGATTGCGAGATGAAATGGAGGACCTACAGTTTAACGTGGAATCCGAACCACGGTGGAGGCCTGGCATTCCCCACATTCACAAGATGTCTTGTCAGAGGTGAAGGAAGGGTTTGGAAATCAGATAAATCTGTGCCGGGACCGAGGATTGAACCCCGGACCCCAGCACAGAAGTCCGACACCTTACCCCTAGACCACTAGGTCACCTAACATCTAACTAAAATTAAATTTGTTTGGTTCATTGTATCTTTTCTTTTAGCACCGCGTTTGACTACATGTTCAAGTTATAGGCATGTGTACTAATCATTCAAATGTGCTAGGGATTAGGAAAATTTTATTCAGAAGAAGTGTATCTACATTTGTGTGGAGAGAGAGTGGGAAACCCTTTTGGAAAAAACCACCCTTAGTACACCTGACCGGAATTAAAACCCCGGTCTCCCTGACATCAGCAGTCTAGTCTGTTGTCAGAGTGACGCCTTAGACCATACGGCCATCGATGCAGGTTAGTGTAAAGCTTATGCACAAATCTTATTAGAAATTGGTTTGAAAAAACTGAGGTGGTAATACTAACAGATTAACGGTAGCTGTAGTAGACAACATAAGTAGTCGCATGGTTTGAGGCATCATTCTCAAAATTGATTCGATTGACGGAAACGGGGTGATTGGGGTTCAAATCCCGACCATCTTCAATGAGCATTGTATTTCATATACGACTTTCAACGTGCTTTTTTGCTTCATTTTCTATTGTGAAAAATTCAGTTGCATTTATTCTTATCCACCCTTCTCACTTGTATTTATCTTAGATAAAGACTTGGATAATATGTGTGTTTAATTCAATCTTACAAACTAATTTAACTCTATAAAAGACTTAACACCCAAGCCCTTTGCAATTAAATCAACATCGTGAATTGTAGGTGACCTGGCGGTCTAGGGGTAAGGTGTCAGACTTCTGTGCTGGCGGCCGGGGTTCAATCCTCGGTCGCGGCAAAGATTTATCTGATTACCAAACCCTTCCTTCACCTCTGACAAGACATCTTGTGAATGTGGGGAATGCCAGGCCTCCACCGTGGTTCGGATTCCACGTTAAACTGTAGGTCCT
>CABFVX010000281.1:0-41527 GCA_902151425.1 Timema shepardi | reverse complement strand
AAAAACCCGCCCCCCCCCCCCCGGGAGTATCCTGTCTGGATTTGAGAAAATCTATAGCTAGTACAGAGCTAACTCCATCATTTGTTTTTCAAATGGGGGCCGGTAGTGACCATACAACCATCCCTACAGTCACCCAATTCGCTCCACCCCCTTCCATCAGTAATTTCCATCCGTCTGCGCCAAATAACCGATAGCCAAAACTACCCTGAAACCACCCCCAACCTTCACCTTCCAGCCCCTTAAACTCCCGACTCATGCAAACCTTCCAACTCCCTGTGCCGTTTGTGACGTATGATCCACCACACCCTTAGCAAGAGAATCGTAGGCCTTAAATAGTTCCTGACTTTTTCGTCTCGTTGAGGGGGAAAAAAGGGAATGGGGGTTGAAGGTATATCTTCCTACCTTCAATGGACACCTCCCTCGCACCCTCCTACTCCCTTACTTTCCCCCTCAAATAGTTCCCCCTTCCTCCCCTTTAAAAAAAAAGTTCTTTCTCTCAAAAAAGATTCTTGGTTTTATCGATGAGCGTGAGTTGCCTGGAAGCTGTGTCACATTTTGTGCCCGGTTTTATCGTATTGAAGTTGGTAGAGGGTTGGGGGATACTGGGGTTTTGGGGGTTATATGACAGGGTGTAGTCTCTATCAGTGATAAAAACTTTCCTCCTGCCTTAGGAGAGGATGAAGTACTGTACACCAACACAGAAACGTCTTCGAGGGAAGAAGGCCAAGTTACACTGTTCCCAATGAGAAACAATACGAGACTTGTGAGGCGAAGATATGAATAGAGTTGACAATGTCGTGTCATTAACTTTTTAGCTAGCCATTAATAAATATGTTTTTAAACTATAATTGAGAGCGTATAGCAATCTTAAAATATTAAATATTTTGAACATGAAATTTTGTTGGATCTTGGCGTTTTATGTGGTCCCAAACTTGAGAGAGTGGTTCTCACAATTCGGTCTGTCTTTTTGTATTTTATGTTGTACATCTATCTTTAACTGTGTCAACAAACGAAATGTATTTATGGAATTCATTTAAGGTGCGGCAGAAGGGAGTGCAAGTATTTTTCAGTTTTTATAGAATATGATTTTTTTTTTCCAAAATAAATCAAACATTTCTCCAGTAACAACATAGAGTTTAGTTTTCTGTACATGCTAATATCTACAGATCTTGAATATATGTCAAGAGTGTCCTGGAGTTTTGTCAAAAAAAATTAAATAAAGAGACAAAATTCCAGAACATCCTTGACAGATATTCAAGATATCTTATTAGCATGTGCAGAAAAATAAACTCTACATTGCTAGTGGAGAAATATTTGATTTATTTTGGCAACAAATGTATATTCTATAAAAACTGTAAATATAATTGTCCTCCTTTTTGCCCCACCTTAAACTTAATATTTATATGCATGGGGTAATAAAGGGAAAGAGGAGCTTAGGAACAAGGAGGATTCAAATATTAGATAACTTGAAGGAAATAAGAGAATTTTGGGAGCTGAAGGAGGAGGTAGAAGACAGGACGAATTGGCGGTCTAAGTTTACTGACAAAAGGAATGGACCTGTCGTAAGACAGAACACCTAATAATAATAAAATAATATGATATATACTTAAAGGAAAAACTGTTATTTTAATTTACCTCTAATACATGTAACCTGAACAGGTAGTAAGTCGTCGCGATAAAAAAAAAAACTATATAATGAAAAATAGCGTATTTATGCGTGATGACGGATTTATGAAAATTCAAAATTTTAGAAATGGATCTGATGATTTTACTAAAAATAAATATCTGGATAATGTTAAAAATACATTGCATAGGCATGCTTAATTTACACAGAAAAAATCATTTAAAGGCAGCCTAGTTTTCGTTTTTTTTTAAGTTTAAATTGTTTGAAAGTGGCTCTAATGATTCTTTTCAAAATGGATATTTGGGAAGTGTTATACATTACAAATATCAATGTAGGCTTAAACTGGTTTTCCGGAGAAAAATATTCGGATTCTAGTTTACTGATAGGCAATTTATGGTATGTTCGATTGCGTCGTATCATTTATTTTTGTGTATGCACCGCATCCTACTACCAGTCTCGTTTGTCCGCACATTTATACTGATGAGGTAGGAGTGTTCAAGATGGAATTGATAGGAAATGTACCGGCATTTGAGTTTAAAGAGGGTGATTTAAGGAAAAATTACTTCAAGTACACCATTCCTGGAATGGAACCCTAAACCTTGCCGTTACTGGCAATCGAGTATACTTAAAGAGTGATTAATGCCTTAGACCAGGGGTTTCCAACTCGTTGCAATGTTGCTTTTTTTTTTTTAATTTGTGGCCCACAAAGTTTATTGGGAAAGTAATAGATCCTGAAGTAAAATAATTGATGTATTTAGCCCAGAAACGTAAAGTTTTAACTTGCACGGAAAAAAATCAAAAAACTATAACAGATGTTCATGTTTAATTTCTTCCTTACATTTGTTGCGTTATATTGACGTAGATCTATCATAAATAGTGTATTTTAGAGAAAATATTTGTTTAATATATTACTAAACGCTTCTTATTTCAGTCGCAATTAAATAACTGTTCTCGTTTTCGCATGAGTTGACCAAAACTAGCGGAAAATGGTGCGGCCCAACACTAGACTCGTGGACTCAACTGTGGCCGTCGGGTATTTTGTTCGACCACCCGCGCACTAGCGGCTAAAGTCGGGGTTGGTCGTGGCAACTGTGGACAGGAAAATACGCGACCGACCAAGCGTAGGCAGTCGCTGCCAACTGAAGGTGTACATTTAGTCTCGCAATGAACGCGTAGCTGCTATGTGGTACCTCCTCGACGAGCGAATTCCAACGAGTGACTCAACGGATTGTACTGGTCTCTGTGTAGTTGACTGATGGTGCGTACCAACCCATCGCATTAATTTCTAAGCAACTGGCCGCGCGGCTGAATGGCCGCGAGAGTATCGCTCGTACAGTAGTCCTATTCTCATCGGCCGCAACGGCCAAGTGCCCGTCGTGCCATATAACTCATTTCACTCAGTTGGGCGCTATTAGGTGGGAGGACTCGGATCGTGTAACCATCGACGTTTCTTACTTAATATATTAGTGTAAGTTTGCCCTGAAAGTTGCAGTATGCGGGGCACACAATACAGTTCCAAGCACACCACGGGAAGAGATTGACCTAATGTTTTCTTTAGATCACAAGTGTCGATGGATCGACTTGTTGTGACACACTCGATATATATATATATATTATATATATATATGTGTATCGTTCCTACTGACAGGACACGTTATGTGGAGTAACTGCCGATAAAACATCGTTGGAAAAAATACAAACAGAAATAACAAACATTAAAAAAAAGTGTTTCATTTAGCGGTGTTCCACTAAATATCAGTAATTTCAAATAAAATATATACCCATCAATGGCAACGCCGTAATTAAACATTTTGTTAACAAAATTATACACTAAAACTGATTGTTAATCTTTTTTGTAATTTAGCACTACGTCTTACTACCGGTTCAGGCTATAAGCATATGACCCGCCTCAGTGGCGTAGTTGGCTAACGAGCTAGTCGTGTTGAGCTCGACTGCTAAGGACGGGGAGATCGAGTTTCGAATCTGTCAGGTGAACAGGGGGCGGTTTCTCCTAAATGGTTTTCCACTCTCCCTCCACGCAAATGTGGGCACACTTCTTCTAATTCAACCTTCCCAATTCCTAATCCATTAGCGTAATTAGTACTTAAAGCGTATAACCCGAACTGGTAGTAAGACGTGGGGCTAATAATAATAATAATAATAATACAAGCATGTGTGCTAAATTATGAGTTAAGGAAAGCTTAACTTAGAGCAAGTGCACTCGCATTCACTTGAAAGTAAAGCGTAAAACTATTTAGGGTAAACTTCCCTCAGTACACCCAGCTAAGATTCGAGCCCCGATCTCCCTGTCAACGGCAGTCCAGTCTATTGCGAGAGTGACGCGTCATCTTTTAAATGCAACTGCTGCAAATCAGATAAGTGGAGGTATGAATATAACAAATAAATTTTAGTAACTTTGTTCAAAAATATTGCACACAAGGTGGAATAGTTTTAAATGTTTATTTTAACATGTACAGAGTGGTATCAATTTTATTTATTTTTTATTATGTTGTTATAATTGGTTTGATTTTTTTTAATCCATCGCAATTTGATTCAATTATCATACATACATACATACATACATACATACATACATACATACATACATACATACATTACATACATACATACATACATACATACATACAATACATACATACATACATACATACATACATACATACATACATACATACATACATGACGGAGTAGGCGAGAAAATGTGTATATCACTATAAAAACATCAACTCTGTACTTAATCCATCCTCACTAACCTTCCCTATACTACCCTGTCCTTGCATATTCCTTTTCGATTTAACAATAGCCATACACCGAGTCATATATGCTCATTAATTCTAAAAACTCTTAATGTTTATTTTTGTTAACACATTAGTCTACAACAGTTAACCACGTCTTACATGGCCTACCTCTTCCTTTTGATTCACACCCTCTTCTATCATATTTTTGTCTCGTCACTCGATCCACACTCATCCTCTCAATATGCCCAAACCAACGTAATACACTTCCTTCCCACTCACCTATTGGTTTCCCTTTCAAACCACATTCCTTCAGCACCCATTCATTACTAACTATGTCCATACAAGTTTTTTCCACATATATTTCTTGGCTATCTCATTCGAACCGCATTCACCATACTCTTGTGTTTCTCCTGAAAAACCCACGCTTCACATCCGTACAACAATATTGGCCTTTTTATAAACTACCATCCTTGCCTCTTTAGATACTACATCATTCTTTACCAAAGTTTACATACATTCAACTACTCCCCGAGATGCATTCACCTATTTGTCAATTTCACCATCCATCCTTCCAATTTGACAGAACATTCTGCCCAGATTTAAAAAGTCATTATCTAATTCTAACGTTATCGATTTATACTAAGCTGACAATCATTTTCTGACCGTCCATATAAAAAAAACTTTCACATTAGTTTTGCACACATGTTTACGAAGCTCCATTCTGCCTGTTGTCACATTCACACGATTTAATGCATTCTGCAAGTCACTTTCATTCTCAACCATTAATACAGCATCATCTGTCTATAGCAGCACTCTCACTTTCCCATTGTCCATTTGCACACCAAACGCTTCCTTACACACATCCCTCATACACTTATCCATGAATACATTAAACCACCATGGAGACATAACACAACCTTTTCTAGCACCCTGTTCAATGTCAAACAATACACCCTAACTCACGGGTTTACTTCCATCATACACCGCCATTATTACATTTACTAACCACGCATTCACACCATACTCTCTCAGGAACATTTCATAACACCATTTAAGAACATAGTGTCCGCCGCACAAGGTGCAGGATTCTTTGCTAGATCGCTTGCTCGGTGTTGAGCATGGCACGCTGCTGGAAAATGACGTCACTGACGGCTTGGCTGTTGGCTAGCCTGCTGGTTTTCCTTGGTAAGTCCCGGAATATTTTCCGTGCCTAGTTCCCTGCTGGCTCGGGAGGTGAGCCAATCAGAGAGCAAACTTCAGTCACGTGACAAGGAACGACGATCGCTACTGTTTACATGCAGTCAGTGATAGATATTGCTGCGTCCATTTGGTCTCCTACATTTTCTGCGACTCCTCAGTGCATCGATCATTGAAAATATCGCCCTCACTAATTGTCTTCGACTGAATACAAATTGTCCGCAAGGTATCATCGTTCAAGAAGTCATCATCACCGTTCATGTTTGTTGACAACATGGCTACTAGCGTTCTCTCGCGCTCTCTAGTAAACTAGCCGCATGACCTGCAGACGGCGAGCCTCGTCTAAAGCCAAACCAGCAGCGCTGCCTGCTTGACTACCCAACGAACCAGCACCATGTGTGGTGGGCTTAACATACTCCTATTCACTCAATCGTACGCTTTCTCCAGATCAACAAATGCCCGATACACTTTCTTCCCTACTTCCATACATTTTTCGAACGTTGCAACACAAATATCTGATCCATGCAATCTCTATCTGGCATGAAACCATATTTCCCAACCTAGATATTGTCCGCAGTTCTTTCACGCACCCTCTAAATTAAGAATCTTCCAAAAACTTTGCCTGAAATACTCAACAAACTTTTTCCCTATAGTTATTATTAAATTCATACTTATTAATGACAAAATTAAAGAAGAAATCCTAGGGGTGTAAAGCATGATACATTAATTTTGTTAGAATCTAAAGTGAATTAAAGTTAATGTCTTGGTATTTTTTTAGCACCGCGTCGTCATAAGAGTTATACGCTTAGGTACTAATTACCCTAATTGATTTAGGGATGATGAAGGGCTTACCCACATTTGCTTGGAGGGAGAGTGGAAAACTATTTTGAAAAAAAAACTCCCTCTGTACACCCGTCCGAGATTTGAACCCTCGATTTCCTGTCCTCGGCAGTCTAGTCTGCAAGAGAAGTGCCTTACGGTATTTAATTAAATACATATATTTGCGTATACTTGTATATTATATGAATATAATTAAGTCTACATATTTCAACATTATTTAACATATATACTTGTGTTCAAATTATTTTAGTATTATTTATTCTTGTAATAACCTTTTCTGCTATTAATAATAAAACTAATAGTGGTATGTCAGTTGAACATATCTATTATTTATTTTAAAATAATATTTGTAGAGATGATGAATTTTAAATGTTAAGACTTATTAGAATTTACAAAAGAAAAGAAAATGTTGAAGAAAGGATCGTTATACGATAAAAGGTGTAGGTAGGTCTTTAGATTTTATTTGACACATGTAATAGACCTATTAAATTGTTGTTCAAGATGGTTTAGAATATAAAAATTAGATCAACTCTTTAGTTGACGTGTATAAAATTGTTTCCTTGTATCTCCTAGCCAACGCAAATGGGTATGTGTTGTTAAATATTAAAACACAACATGTATTCAATCATTCAAAGTATCATGTAATAAAAAAACATGGAACAATGATTATATTCTAGTATTCTAGTATTTTAGTGTTGACTCATTTTTATTATTTACTTTGTTATTTTCATTGTGATATGTTAGCCACTAGATGGTATCTCATCAAACATTGTAGAAATAAACAAGATAGGTCTAGTGGGAAACCATTCATTTTTCATCGCCGTGACAGCCGAAATTTTCTGTTTCCACATTTCTCTCCAACATGACGATATCACAAACAGAGGAGCGGACAAACACCCTAAGAATTGCCAACGTCTTTGGGTGAGAGGGCAATATAGCGAACTGAGCTTAGAAGAACGGGGATTGTGTAGAAAAGGAAGGGGGAAGGAGGGAAGGGATATGAAAAGGGTTGGGGGGGTTGGTGTGTGCCAAACAGAATTGTTGGGAGATGAATGATGCATTTCCTTCGTCGTAGAATCACAAACCAACAAATATTTTATCGATGACAATCTGCGTTTGGCTTGACATTACGTCATGAAATATGTGACCCTTGGAAATGTCTCGGTATCATCCTTGAAGAAAGCTTATAGTTTCTTGTTCCTCTTCCTTAAAGTAGCACTACCTCTATTGATAGTGAGTGGGACATTAATGTTTACAACGATAGGCATTAGAACTAACCCGTTTTTACTTTAAATAAGAAAATTAGAAAAATTTCTTACCAAATGATTAACACGAATAATATGATAACGGAATTATAATACTATAAAGCACCATGGTTGACTCACTCACTGAGATTAATGTTTACCCACTTACAGATGAGCTAGAAACTTTAAATTTGGCAAAATTATAGCTTCTAGCCTGTAACCGACGTGAAAATTCCAAAAAGTTGAAAAAATTAATTCTTAACCCCCGAAAATAATTCTAAATGGCAGAACAACTTTAAAGTCGGTGCGGACCTTTCTTTGGAGGTCTCTTATGGCTAAACGTTAAGACCTATCAAAAAACGGCTCTGAAATTACATTAGTTTACATCCACTTGCAAAAAAAACTCACAGGTGGTTTGGGGGTGGAGCCCCCAACGAGGAAAGCGAGTTTATTCTGAAAGTCATTTATGCGTTATTCCAAACATAGGCTTTATATTTATAGATTAAAATAACTTAATTCTTTTTTAGTGGTACTAAGACTGTCCCATTTAAACAGATTAATAAATATTAAGACATGGTGGTTTTTAAAAATGTTGATATTATTTCTCCGTTACTTTAATAGTGTGGCTGATTTTTATTGTGGAAGTGCAAGAAAAAGAAGTTCTCACTACAATTGCGATTTTGTGGCCAGTTTGGATGTATTTCAAAGGCAATGCATTTAAAAAATACTTTCAATTTATATTTATTTCTAGGAAAAAACTGAACAAAATATCAAAGGTATGGGTAAATTGGGATTGGTTGGATTTAATTGATTGTTAAAAATAAGGAGATAGGACTCTGAATGCGTGTAAGGTGCAAAATTAACCAGATCAAAGAAGTGTGTCATAAATTATAATCAAAACAAACAGGAAAAGGGGAAGGCTTTAATTGATAACAAAACTAAGTTAACCAGAATTAATCATTGGATTGAGTTACACCTACATATTAATAATTATGGCAGGACTATGATACGAAAATTGAAATATAAAAGCTCAACTTTTTAAATATAATGGGAAGAACAACTGATGCCCGTCAGACGTTTAGCAACAAAAGTTTTAGCTCAACTCAACTACGGGGCATTTTACAATAATATTAAACTTTGTCATACATTTATAAAAAAAACAACTATTTATAGAGGCATGTAAATATTTAAACAACATTACCCGCTTAAGTCTACGTCAGTTCAGTAAGTGGTGACTTATTTCACGAAGACTTTAATCATAAATTAACATTGGCAAAATTTTGAGCAACTCAGAACATCTATCATCAATAGTTTCTTGAAGAACTTAGTGCTAACTAACTTCATAATACATCTTATAATAATGATACTCGATGTTTTACGATGATTGCTATTGGAAATTAAGAGACCAAAGGAAAAGAAAAAAAAAATTATTTGATCTATTTAATAAAATAAAATTGTTGTGTAACCACAAAAGAAGTCTTGTCTCTTTGTCCATAGTCATTTTTTTAGCACCGCGTCTTACTACCAGTTCAGGTTACACGCACATGTACTAATTACGCTAGTGAATTATGGATTAGGAAGGTTTAATTTAGAAGAATTAAACTCGGATTTGCGTGGAGGAAGAGTGGAAAATCATTTTGGAACAACCAACTTCAGTACACCCGACAAGGATTTGAACCCCGATCTTTCTGTTATTGCCAGTCTAATCTAACATGAAAATGACGCTTTAAGTCATATGACCCATTGTTATTCTGGATAAACTTCTGCCGCGGGTATTCGGGATGAGAATTTTTGTTCCATATTATGTCGAGCCATTCCTGAGAGACTTCCAGTCTTTAAGATATAAAACAGGTGGGCCACGACTGATTCCTACGGATAGCACCTAATTTAATTGATACAGCTCAAACCAGCGTAGAATCGTTGGGAGATTTTTTTTTGCCGTAGAAAAGCAGTGCAATTGAGACTAGTTAAATAATGTTATAATCGTTCAAAAAAATACAACAAAATGGAATAAAATCGAATAATAATTACCTTTAAATTAAATAGCTATATCAAACTTTTATCTTAATTTCGATGAAACCAAATATCGATTATTCGAACGTGAGATGTGGGCCTACTCTTAAGTAAGTTACAAGAAATTATAGCCCATCCCTGGTTCGATTTCCGCGCTCATGTGTTATTTTTCAATATATTCGATTATAATCAAGATACGGATAGTTTTCGTTAATATAATCATTCATCCCCCAAGTTTCACATTTCATATAATATGATATAACTGTACAGCGTTTCTTCCTTCCAAAATAAAATATACCAAACTTCGTGAATTATAAGATGTAATATGAGGGATGACATTATATGGTAAGAATTTTTATCCATTTGATAGAAACAAAATATTTGAGTGAACTCGTACAAGCCTCAAACTCCCACTTTCTCTTCCTTCCTTCCTCCTTGGATGCGTGCGTGCCCACAATCCCCTAGTCCCGGCCCTCCCCCCCTTTCCACCCGAACACTCACTGCCCTTCGCCGAGCACCCCCTCTCGTGAGAGGTGACAAAAGACGTTAGCCACAACGCAGTGCAGCTAGGTGATGTGATTGCGTTGGTTGAGGTGGCCCGCATTTCTTGTGAGGACTCGCGGAATCGATCACAAAACTCACTCGCTCGAGATTTTCTCTCTCTCTCTCTTTTTCTCACCCTTATTTGTTTGCTATTAGCGATTGTTTCTTTTATCGATACTGTTTCTATGTGATGTAGGCCAGGAGACATACATTTTTGTTCCCGATACAATGGTGGTTTCGAGGACCCCCTCCCCAGACATGTGCATAGCTCCAATTTAATAAAATAAATTATTATTTATCCACGCCAAAATAAGAACACGAATTACACATTTCACATCGCGAGCTACAAAGGTATTTTTGGCCTCACGGCAGTAAAGTCTTCTATAACATAATAGCCATTAATTTTGCGATTTAGAAGCTGGTGCCAAATTTGAAATCTCGCCATATTATTATAATTATTTTTATACAATCTATATGAATAGAATGAAGAGTTTGTTTGTTTTTTAAGGGTTTTACTTGTGGGTTTGGTTTTAGAAGCATGAGGATATATCACTATATTACAAACATTTCTTGAAATAATTTGTGGTTGGTTAAAGGTGGGGGCTTAGGGCACGCGATAACAGGTCAGTGTTTTTGCAGTTTTTATCTCAAAATTTTTTTTTTGCCAAAATAAATAAAATATTACTTCAGTGGAAACATAGAACTTAATTTTCTTCACATGGTGATATCAACAGTTGTTGAATATCTGTCAAGACTGTCCTGCTGGAATTTAATGACTTTTTTTTCCTTGACTTAAAAAGTTTGTCATTTAATGCCGTTATGCCCATGACAAATGTTCAAAATCCATTGATATCACCAAGTGAAGAAAATTAAACTTTTATGTTTCTACTAAAGCAATATTTTATTTATTTTGACCAAAAAAATGTGTTCCTATAAAAACTGCAAAAAAAAACCTAATCTTTTCTCGCGTTCCCTAAACCCCCACCTTTAACCGATTTCAAATTATTTCAAGAAATGTGTGTATTGATATATCCTCATGCCTCATACTTATAAAATCAAACCCAAAAGTAAAAAATAAAAAGCGCCCCTTCCTAAGCTACCTCGTGAGTCTGATTGGAATGGAAAGGGTGGTTTTGAAAGGGGGGAGAAGTAAAGGGATTATAAACATATTGGATTTCTATACCCGCAATCCTGCACCCTTCAATTGACTGTTTCCACCCATCCACCCACTTTCCCCTATACGCCGTCACTTGCATTAGGATTGCTTAATGTGTAATTGGCCACACACCCACAGAAAAGATTTCGCGGTTTGTTGAATATCGTTAAGGGTATTTTTAAACACGTCAAGAAAAAGAAAACTTGATGAAACACGTTTTCACTGACTTACAAATATAAATTATTATCGGCTTTCAAACAATTAAAATATAATATTGGTGGAGTAAGAGATTATTAAGATATACTTTAAAAATTATTGTCTATAGGATGCATCCTCCTGTAATTAAGTTAATTTTTTTGGAGTGAAACCAAAGGAAAAGTCAGTTTTAAGTCCGTATTTTTGCAATTTTTACTCTTTTTTTATAAATCAAATATTATTACAGTAAATACGTTTAGATTAAATTTCTACATTTTGTGATATAAACATTCCGACACCCTAGCTCAAACGTTAGCGTGTCTACCTACTGAGATAAGCCTCCCGATTTCGATACCCGGTACGGCCGAAAAATTTGTAATTGAATGAAAATATGGGTCTATCCGTTCACATTGATAAATTAACGGTCGGGGACAGGATTTTTTGTATGTCCTAGTCTTAGATCAGATTATTATTTGACTTGAATAAAAACTGACCCAGGCCATAGGCTGTAAAAAGTAGTATCTAAAGTTATTGAATGTTTGTCATGATTATAGTGGCATTTTATCAGAAACATTTTAATTAAAGAGAAAAAGTCATGTTTAAATTTCACGATGCCCATAGACAAAAATCTAGAAATGATAAGCAGTGAGTTTATTATGTGTAGATAACTAAACTAAGCTTATCTACTGAAACGAAAAAAAAATTGTCTGAAAAAGGTTTTTTCGTATAAAAATTGTATAAATAAGGACCTTGACTTTGTTACCTTTTACTCCACCTTAAGTGAAATTTTGCGGCCACTGTCTATATTGCTACGCGACCCCACACCGGTGTTCACGTGGTCTTCGGTGTCAGTCTTACAATTTTCCAGATTTCCCGTGACGTTCTATTGAACTAGAGGCTATTTTCTTCATATGATGTATAACTTTGTTTTTCTCATAGTCTCTCCGTGTTAATGCGAGTGCACTTCCTTTAAAGAACCCTCCGCCTCATGCCTATTCCTCATATTAAGCCATGCTGGTCTCATACCATGGTGACTACGTAAAATCTTATTAATAAATTGAAATCACATTACGTTACGAATATGTATTTATTTTAAAATCACTCGTTTACACTATATCCTAGTTTGCAATATTGTAAAAGTTTCTATCTCCAAGTGAGTTGGCCCCAGGCTTTGGGGAATACTGTTAAGGTGGGAGTGTAGGAAACGTGAGCTAAGGGCAGTTTGTATATCAAAACGTTTTTGGTGAAAAGAAATATATTAACTCTCCATTAGAAACATTGAGTTTAATTTTTCACACATGGTGATGATATCGACAGTTCTTGAATATCTGTCAAGGGTGTCCTGGAATTTAATAACATATTTTTCTCTTGATTTAAAAAGTTCCTCATCTAATGCTACTACCATATACTTTAAATTCAATAATTACACCTGAACATGGGAATCGAACCCGAGACCTTTGGCTTAGTACGTCAATGCTCTAACCACTGACCTATCCAGGGATCGTCTCATGCCCATGGTCATTTTTCACTCAAATTTTTAAGACAAGAGTCTGTGATGGATATGTGGAAATCGTCAGCTAGAAATGAGCGATCAATCAAGATCACGAGCAATCGGACACACAGCCACCTACGACTGGGTAAGGCTAGAGTTAGACACAGCTACAGCCCTGATTAACAAATATTACAGCTTGGCTATTTAATCCATAATTCCACTAGGCTAGTGACAGAAATTAAAGATTTGTTGAAGTCACCATGTGTAAAAAAAATATACTCTTTTATCTTTCTACAGAAGAAATATTTTACATAAAGTGGCTAAAAAACATGAATTTTTCTATTAAAAACCTCCCCCCACAAAAACAGTGTCCTCAACTCGCTTTCTCTACACTCCCACTTTAAGCCACCATTTCTTAATTTATTGCCCACCAACCTTTAGACACATTTTTAGTTTGAGGTCCGATTGAGTCTAAGGGCCAGTTTCATAGTCAAATTTAGTACGCCTCAAGTGCGGTGCTACACTAAGTACATGACGACACCTACCTAAACCAGAATGGAATGGGCCGTTCTCGCATAGGAAACTGGCCCATTCCATTCTGGTTTAGGTAGGTGTCGTCTTGTATTTAGTGTGGCGCCGCACTTGAGGCGTACTAAATTTGACTATGAAACTGGCTCTAAGTATCTTAGTCACGTGATTGGCGTGAAAGAGAGAGAAATAGAAGTTTCCTCCAAGTGTGGTCTCAGCATCCAATATACATTGCTAGGATAACTAAAGCTCGTAGATTACGGTGGGCAGGATATGTGGAGTTAATGGAAGAATCTAGAACCGAGTTCAGGGTACTGACTGATAGACCCAGTGGGAAGAGACCATTTCTAAAAGCTAGACGCAGATGGGAGGATAACGTTAGAATGGACCTGAAAGAGATAGGATGTACTGAGGTGGACTGGATAGAACTAGGTCAATATATGGATAGGGTCTGATGAGTTGTACTGGATAGAACTATCTCAATATAGGAATAGGTGGCATATTTTAGTTATTGCGGTAGTGAACTTTCGAGTTCGTAATGCCATAGAGTAAGTAAATAATTAAATAAGGATTTTGATGAAATAATTTCACTTGTAATTTCAATTTGAAATAAATTTTACAGGGATCATAACATGTAATTTTACGTCTAAACTTTATACGTTTTCTGTTACACAGTTGTAAATATTGTATATCGAAATGTATATCTAATACAACCGGCCTCGTGGTATAGTTGTTATATTTCCTGACAGTTGAACTAGATGTCCCAGTTAGATTCCCAACCAGTACTGGGAGATTTTTCTTTAAAGGTGAATAATTACCAGGATTTGGTTAGCTTGGCTTAAATTAACTTAAGAACTTCATTGGTTCTACTCCATTATATTAACTATCACCATCCCCTCATTTCATCGGGACATAGAAAGAGTCTTCAAGAAAAGTATGTAGACTATTTGCACATTAGGGTGTTCCCTGAGAAAAGATACTGTACTTAAATTCACGCTTATCTTTCCGCAAACTGAGTTATAGATTGATCTAGCTGAGACATGTCATTTGCTATTATAAAAAGTCTACTCGTATTCATTGTTTACAATCTGTTGATACTCTTTAAAATACATATTGGCATATCAAATTCTTTCCAGGCATTTGTAAACGTGTATCGTTTTATTATCCTTATTAATCACTTTCATAGGCACCCAATATCAACACTTCATGTAAATGAATATTCATACGAGATGTACATATTTCAAATCCATAAACCTTCCGTTATCTTATGTTATTTATTTAAATATGTAAGAGACGCGAGAAATATACCTTTTTTTTTCACCAGTAGGGGTTGTGCCAGACAAAAAAAAAAGAAGGGGGAATGAGAGTAAATGAACGATATTTAAAAAATAATAAACTGTTTTAATGTGTGCGTAAACCTGTATATTTTGTGAGAGAGGGATGTATGTATAAGGGGGTTTGGTGGACGATGAAGCGAGGTTGAAGATTCGTGATGGAACAGATACGTGCCCCCCTCCCCTTCCTAGCTCCCTAACGGAAGGGGGGGTGTTTGTTTGCTGAGGTCCAGTCCTAGAGCAGTCTCCCTGGGCAGTTTGCCCCTCCAACCCCCGCATCACCCCACAACGTTTGTGGGGTCTGATAGCGTCCAACATACCAGGGTCTTGCACTATATGATGTGTACCGACCACTACTTGTGTGTGACGTCACTCACACTGACCGTTATCTAAACTGCTTAGCGCTGGAACCCTCTCGACCACAAAACGTGCTAGAAAGGACGATACAGGTTGAGAGAATTAACAAAAGATGGGGTGAGGTGGGGCTTATGGTCCAGGGAAAGAGCGGGAAGGGATAGGGTTCTTTTTGACATTTTACGAGACACGAGTTTAAAGACTTGCTCATTATTACATAGTTTTGTTACGTGAAGATACCAGATAAGTGCCCGCGTATCCTGTGTAAAATGAGAGAGTTGGCTTGTGAAATGTTCTCTTATAATTCTATGGAGCTTCTATTATCACTGTTACTTTTACCTTCAGACATTCAATTTTTTCCTGTATTTTAAATACAACTAAAAATATGAACGCGGCATTTGCCACTATTATTAAAAAAGTACTGTAGCTTTTCATAGTTATTACATCCGTGTTTGAAGGGGAAATGAAAAATTGATGACATAAAAATAGTCATTAAAAAATGAATGAAACCACTATACCGTTTTTACTTTCTCGCTATCTTACAGGTAGATAAATTATGGTGCTCATCAATTTTGATGAATCTTGACCGTTTATGACCCCCCGAATCCAAAAAAAAAGTTGTTTTTGACTTCCCGTCTGTCTGTCTATACCGCCAATTAGAGCCTAAAATATTTTACCGATCGAGATAAAACTTAGTATATAGGGATTTCATAGGGTTGCCCCGAGGGGTTTTTGGAATTGGTTATCTAAACCTAAAATTAAGGGTAGTTTGCTGAAGGGCAAAAAGCGAAAAAGTCAATTTTCTCAAAATTGCATCTAACGATTTTGATTAAATTTCATTTCTAAACATTTATAAATATTCCAAATAAAATGGCTTTTCTCAATATTTCGGCAAAATGATTTTAAGGGCTCCAGTCTGATGCGTATTTTTTTAAAAATATAATGTTATCCAAGCTCTAGAATTAGAGGGATTCAATACAAATAAAATAAATTTAATGTTATCAAAAATTTTAGAAAAATAGGAGTGCGAAGTGTAAAACAATATTATGTTTTTGTTGTGAAATATAGCAGGGTACACAACCCATCTCCAACGCACGCCACTCACTCCTAGAAGGAGGGTAATATCACTGTTCTCCTTCAGAAATCAATTTAGTTTTAATACGACGAGGTCGAAGGCTAAGTTAAAAAGGGCATTAAAATTATACATATCTAAACCTAAGGATAAATGGCATAACTAGAATAGTAAAAAGTTCAAGTCTTAAAGAAACTTTGCTTTTATTTCAGCCAACATCTTATTAAAGAACATATCACTTCTTTAAAGAATCTAAGCATATTCTTTTTTAATACAATATCTGTAAAAGCTGAAGTGCAATAATAACAATCTATGATTATTGTTTTTACAAGAAAACTTTCCATGAACATACGTGAATTAACTTTTAATGCCTAACATTATCAATATGGCGTATGACAACATATAATCCTTTCAATGTCTAGCATTATAAATATGGCGTATAACACCATATAAACTTAAATGAGATTTCCCAACAATGACCTATTTTAGTGCTAGTCAAAAATTGTAGCTAACAGCATTAAAGTTCTGTGGTTACCCCATTAATGATTAGCATACGCATGACGTCTCCACAAATAAATAACAAAAACTTATTACGGAATCCTCCAAAATTAGATGTCATACTAAATAAACTTAGATATCCATTCATTAAAGTTAAGGATAATTCCTAACTTTATTATTAAACTTTCCTGGCCTAAATATTATTAACACTCTGCCACATTCAATAACTATGAAACATAACTCCTAAGCTAGATACATAAAGTTAAATATATAAGAATAATTATCAACGTCACGCATTCTAACAACTGAATCGTTAAGGCCTAATATTATAAAATAACTTCCCAATATGGATACTAAGACAACAAGTTTTGAAAACACAATTCTTAAAGTTAAATAATTGAATCAAAGTTGATAAGCACGATTTAACTAACATTAGAAAAAATTCAAAACTAACATTAAAAAAAAAATTCCCCACATTACTTTTGTAGTTTAAGTAAAGTCCTATTTCCCTACAATCCATGCGTAACATATGTGAAGTTAAACTTAATGTTTAGTAAAACGAACGAAGATTCATATAAGATATCAAAACCCATATTTACACGTAAACTGATCAAACGGGAATTTAGAAAGATTACAATAATATGTATTTGTGCCGAAATAGAATTTCTCCTTACATTGTATAAGTATGTCCTTGAAGCCTACGCTTCGTCAATGTCCGAGCCTAATCCAAGAGTGGTCTCTCTCTTGACGGGCGGTCTTTTATATGGTGCGGCACTCATCGAACTCTCGAGACGGGATTACACAAGGGTGGGGATCACAGAGTTCAAACACACGGAGAGGGGGGAGGTGCGCTGTACTAGACGCGTTGAGAATCTTCTAGCAAAGCCTCAGCGCTTCTATACTTTTCTAGACGTCTATGATGTTATTGAGACAGGTGGTGGTGCATAGTGGCAAAATGCAGCACCAGGATCAGCGCTCTTAGATGTTTCAATGTTGTTATCGTGTGTGTACGTGTTGTTCTTTCCGTGTGATCGTCCGGTTGGTGAGATTGGGTAAGTGATGTTTTGATTGACTAACCCAATTTAGGATACCTTGTAGCAATAATTGCTACAATAATATCTCCTAAGCCATTTGAGATATGAAATTACTTATCGTGACAAATATGTAGGTCTCTTTACAATACAAATATTTTATAAGAAGCATATTTTTATAAAACCAATAACTTTCAAGCTATACGTAAATATATTTATTTTTTTAACTTTTCTAACACAAAAGGTAAAAGTATTGTTACCGCAAAAAACCTGAAGTATTGAAGTCGACGTCTCAAGATCCCCAAACCCTAAAAAGTGGTCTTTGCAATGATGTCTGACTGTGTGTCTGTTTAAACTTAAAATTAAGAGTAGTTTAAGAAAGGGCGAACAGAGAAAAAATCTATTTTCTCAATATCTACTCTAAAGATTTTGATTAAAATTTGTATCTAGGTGTTGATTAAGATTATAAATAAACTGACTATTTTAATTTTACCATGAAAATTAATTTTATGGTTCTTTACAGAAGCAGAAACTTCCGTATCTCCGCAACTATTTGAGATACTAAATAACTTATCACTGCAAAATTGTAGTACTATTAAAAATTTAAAACTTTTATCTTAAATATATTTTTATAAATATAACAGTTTCTAAGATATTGGCAATAATATTAAGACAATTTTGTGAGCTTAAGTTGTATATAGAATCTACTTAAGTTTTAACGCAATAATTCTCCAATGCCATAGAGTAATTAAATATAAGTAAGTCTCTCAAAAAGTTTGTTGTTTTTCCATAAACCTCTCCGGAGAAATATTTTTACAACAATGATCCATCTCCATTTTAGACTCAATAGTCAATATTTACATTTTTTATTGGTCAAAATTTATAAATGAGGAATTTAGTAGCAATTTGATGGCATGAAGATTTGCAACACCTAATAAAATGTTAAAAATTTTAACCGGAAGTTGAAATTTTAATACGAAGTGTTTCCCCTTATGAACCCAATATTGATTTTTTTTATCGGTCCAAACATACAAATGAGAACATTAATTATTTTTAAAAAAAATTATAAAATTTAAAACCGGAACTTAAAAAAAGTATTACATAAGTATATTGCAGTTTATGCTTGGGTTTGCTAGTGTATATTATTTCGTTTCATATATATTACGAGTTTTGGGTAAATATCTCCATTTTTAAACAATAGAGCGAGAAAGTCCGTGCGGAGTTCCATATCATTTATTTTAATTTCAAACCACAAATATAAAATAAATATATTATTTTAAACTTTTTATTTACATATCAGTTGTTTGATTATGAGATAATTAATAACCTTTGCATCCGCTAACAAAAAAACTTTTGGTTTAAATTGTTTTATTGTTTCTATTTCAACCATATGATAAATTTGGAATCAAACTTGATGTAAACATTCCCATAATGTTTGTTTTTGATTGATATAAAAATAGTTATAATTATGTAATTATCAATCTACAATATCTATTTGGTTGATGTAATATTTATAGTTATAAGGATAAACACATCATTACGTGTTTGAAATAAGTGGCTAACATATTAGGCTTAATGTTTTAATTTAGACTTACTGTATGCTAAGATATATATTACAAGAGCCACGCAATCCATGTATTTATAAATTTTAATGTTTTTGTTGCGTCGCATCTTTATATTCAACCCATATATCCTCATTTAACTATCTTAATGGTGTAAGGATGAGAAATGTATACTTTGAACGAACTGTATTCTCATTTGCTTGGAGTGAAGATGAAAATATTATTTTAAACGCCCAGGACTCGAACTCTGAACTTTCTTCACTACCAAACCAGACTAGACGAGCTTCATGTTTAGTCCACGTGCCCATCGATGCGGGTAACACTTCGTAAAAAATAGTCAGGTAAACAAATCAAGAACATTACAACATACATATCGTGGCGTAGTTGGCTAAAAACGCGTTTGTCGTGTTGAGCTCGATTGCTGAGGACGGGGAGATCGAGGTTCGAATCTCGGTCGGGTGAACTGGGGGTGGTTTTACCTAAATGGTTTTACACTCTCCCTCCACGCAAATGCTGGTTCACTTCCTCTAATTCAACCTTCCCAATTCCTAATCCATTAGCGTAATTAGTACTTAAAGCGTATAACCCGAACGGGTAGTAAGACGCGGTGCTAAATATTATTATTATCATACTCATCATAAATGCTTTGATTGTATATCAGTCAGTCACCAAAATATACCGTTTTTAGCTGTGAAGGTAATTTGACAGTTAAAAATGTATTATACAATTTTAACATGTGTAAGCTATAAGTAGTGATTCAATGATTTCAAATCATTACAGTCCATTAACTATTAGGGGTCAATCATGCTAAATTATAATTTTTGCATACAATTGTTAAGGTAAATTAAAGTAACTTTAGTACATCTAGACATTAATAAGAGGTGTACACAATTAAATATTATTAATAAGAATTTCCAAAACTTAAAAAAAAACAATAACTTTGTTGCTGTAGAAATACATTTTTCAGAAAGATTGATGGACTATAATTAGATTTGGAAAATATAGGGGTAAGGAGGGCTAGAATTTTTAAAAAACACTTTATATGTGTAGTAGAAAATTGAAATATTTGCAATCATGTCTAAAGACCATCCAAAATAATAATAAAATAATGCAGCTATTAAATTTGAAAACTGGTTCCTTTAAGACTGGGGTATAGGGTGACCGGAATTTCACAAACAATTGGATAAAACAACGGTTGGTTTTTGGTAGAAAACTGTGATTTTGCATATACTTACCGAGACCATTCTGTATCTTTAAACACCCTATTATTACAGTTTAAGCTCTTTGTTAAACTGTGATGATCTTTTTTCCACATTTTTTGTGACAATTTATATAATTTTTTTTTATTATAGCTTTTAAGCAAATAATGCGTTT
Source organism: Timema shepardi (assembly GCA_902151425.1). Taxonomy (NCBI): domain Eukaryota; kingdom Metazoa; phylum Arthropoda; class Insecta; order Phasmatodea; family Timematidae; genus Timema; species Timema shepardi. The sequence continues at coordinate 20,711 of CABFVX010000281.1, read as the reverse complement.
TATATAGATTCCATTCGTTTTTGCTCTCAGGTTATAGGGCTGGTTAATGTTTCCTTCCAAAGATTGTATTTAAAATGTATTGGTGAACATATTTGGTTTGAGATTGTCATGGTTATCTTTATTTTGTAAAAAAAAATTACATAAAGAGTGCAACTGGATGATAAACATTTTAGTTAAATATAGGCCTTGTTTTGATATCTGTTGGTCAACGTGAATTATTTGAACACTTCTAAATATTTTAGAAATTTAAAATTTGGCATTCCGATAGGTCTTGCTAATGATCTATAGAAAAGTACAAAAAACCAAAATTGTATATGGTGGATTTAAAATAGCGGACCGACTTATGCCAGAAACATTGAAATATAAATAATTCCTTTTCTAAAACGCAAACTGTTACAATATTGATTAACTTTCATTTGGGTAGTGAGAGGCGGTGCTAAAAAAAAACTTTCATTTGTCTTAACGCTTTAAAAACCAAATGTATATTTTGTGACACTTTTCTTTCTTTTTTATCAGAAATAACAGGCAAGAATTCAAATATTGCTAGTATAATATGGAAGTTATAACTTAATCTTGAAAGGAAATCTCAGCTTTAAGCATTAATATTAAAATTACAACTCTATTTTAACATTGTCTTTAGTTCAGCCTACCTTTACCCGCGATTTTTTCTAATTATAATTCAAACCAATAAAATACTAATATTTAAACATAATTTAAGATTTGGTTACTTTTCTTTGTGGTTAATTTTACATGCAAAAAAAGGAAAAGTTAGTTTATAGATTCCCCGTGCGAATAAAGGGTGCACCAGCTAGTTTTTAGTTGTAAATAGCTAATTATTTCAAGAAATATTGCAAATGACTTGTTTTCACTGAAACATCTCGCTAAAAGACCAGTAATAAAAGGGGCTAAGTACTTATTTTATAGAGTGTACTTTCACCCGTTGACTACATTAAATCTCAACAGGTATCGACTGGAAGAGAGCAGCGGGCACGAAAACCAAACATCGGTTACTTCTCTTAAGCGGGGAATATAACCTATACCGAAAGATAGTCGAACTTTTCGCTTGTGTAAAGAGTCAGCAACTTTTCTTTGCCTCTCTCTCTCTCTCTCTTTTTTAAACTATTTTCTGCACATCAGATTGAAAATAGTTTAAATATTTACCATAAAAAAGCTAGGAAAGAGGTTAAACCATTATTATCTCTAGTTGTTGGTTGCGTTGAGATTTTATTATTCTCTTTTAACCGTGATTTTACCAATGGTGAGTAATATAATATTATCTCAGTCAACGTTAGTGCAAGAAGAGGTGACACTGATTGGAATTGTACCAAGACTAGTGTAGAACTCTTAACAAGGAATTATTGGTTAAATCGGAGACTTCCGTACCTCTCTATTTTTTTTAATGGGTTCTCGTCTTCCCTTCTGACGAATTCTTATAATTATAATCCACCTTTTTATTTTAGCAAGGTTAGCTATTATTATTAGCACCGCGTCTTACTACCCGTTCGGGTTATACGCACTTACGCTTAATGTGTAATGGTAGGGTGATTGTGAGATGAAATGGAGGACCTACAGTTTAACGTGGAATCCGAACCACGGTGGAGGCCTGGAAATCTCTACATTCACAAGAAGTCTTGTCAGAGGTGAAGGAGGGGTTTGGTAATCAAATATATCTGTGCTGGGACCGAGGATTGAACCCCGGCCACCAGTACAGAAGTCTGACACATTACCCCTAGACCGCCAGGTCACCCTTGCAAGGTTAGCTGAGTTCACTGAGATACATTACTCCCATAACAGTCAAATGGGCCCGCACTGGTGCTATAGCGGCTTGAGACTTGCCACGTTTTTTTTTAGCATCGCGTGTTACATATACTTATATGTACTAATAATGCTAAAGGAATTAGGGATTAGGAAGGTTATATTTAGAGGAGGTTTACCCTTATTTATGTGAAAAGAGAGCGGAAATGCATTTTGGTAAAACCACCCTCAGTATACCTGACAAAGATTTGAACCGTGATCTTCCCGTCATCGGTCGTCTAGTCTACTGTGTAAGAGTAACCCGACTCGGTCTAGCACGCCAGTTTCATGTTGAGCTAGAATGCCGAGCATGGGAAGATAGAGGATCGAATCTTTGTCGGGTGAAATGTGTTTTTTTTTCTCCTAAATTGTTTTCCACTCTCCCTCCAAGCAAATGCGGTTTTACTTCCTCTAAATTCAACCTTCCCAATTCCTAATCCATTAGCATGATTAATGTTTCAATTAGGGTGACCTGGCGGTCTAGGGGTAAGGTGTCAGACTTCTGTGCTGGCGGCCGGGGTTCAATCCTCGGTCCCGGCACAGATTTATCTGATTACCAAACCCTTCCTTCCCCTCTGACAAGACATCTTGTGAATGTGGGGAATGCCAGGCCTCCACCGTGGTTCGGATTCCACGTTAAACTGTAGGTCCTCCATTTCATTTCACAATCACCCTACCATTACACATTAGCGTAAGTGCGTACAACCCGAACGGGTAGTAAGACGCGGTGCTAATAATAATAGTAATAATAATAATAATGTTTCAATTCATTCTACCTTAAAATAATTGTAATAGTTTAAAAGATTTATAAATACAACATAAACATAATTTCTATATGTAAATAAGAGTTTAGTAGACAACTTTTCATATTAATTTCCCCCCACTTATTTAAGGTATTTAAGGTGCACTTTCTGATTATATACACATAAGACTTATAAACTAATTTAAATCTACAACATACACAACATCCATCCCCTCAGTCGTTGATTCGTCACTGTGAATAGGGAAATTCACATTTCAAAAATTATATATTTCAGCCATGCCAGGAATCAAACCAGAAACCCTTAGCTCAGTAGACAGACACGCTACCAACTACGCCAAGGTGTCGGTCTTGTAGATAACTATATGGAATTTAAGGTCCATTCAAATTCTAACTAGTAAATTCATATTATAAAGGATTGACGTATGGGTTCAACAATTCCCCCTTCCCTTTATGATTACTAGGTTTAGTATTACCATAGCGTATAGGTAATACTTTTGTTGAACTTATCTATAGCATTAAGCTAGAATGTGTGGTTTTTAGGGTAACCCAGGAAGAACACTATTAAAACAATGCCTGAATAAATGGAATTACTTATAAGAAATAGATATTATTATTCGCTTCCTTTAAGAGATCCAATCATTTTAAAAATAATTTTAAATTCTTTTTTGTTAGCTTTAGGAGTAGTACTAGCGATCTGTGACATTATAAATCTGTAAAGAATCATGGAAAAACACTCCCAGAACGGACCCTTAATTTTCCAACTCGTCTTCTCTGATCATTGTTACGGAAACCACCATTTCATCTAAGGACACAGTTAATGATCTATTTTGATTGTTAAGGATTTCTTCGCACTTAGCATAAGTTGGCAGGATGAGTGAATGCTGCAGATTGACACCCAACCATAGGTTGCAACTAAACATACAAAGCCATAGGTTTCAGTTTGACATCAAACCATAGGTTACAGCTTGGCACCAAGCCAAATACTGCAGCTTGACAATAAACCAAATGCTTCCAGTCTGGTAACAAGCCAATTTACGTAGCTTGACTCCAAACCAAATGGTAAAGCTTTACATCAAACTAAATGCCGTAACTTTACACCAAAATGAATGCCGTAGCTAGGGGGCGTTCAAGTATTACGTAAGTACATTTTGGCACATTTTAACACCTCCCCCCCCCCTTGTAAGCAAAAATAAGCAAATTCCTGACCCCCCTTCTTACTTACGTAAAATTTGCCTACTTTTTTTCATGCAATTTTGCCTATAGCCTAAACAGGTAGTAGGACGCGATGATAAAAAAATATTAAAAATCCATGCAAGTTACAAATTTCTGGTAATTATTAACATAGAGATGTAAATTAATATTGCGAAATAAATTACATTAACACTGCTATACAATTAATTTTAATTTATTGAACAGGTAAAATTAGAACACGTTAAGAGCATTATAAAGTTTTAAAATTTTATCTTACTTCTAAATGACGTTATAAAAAAGTGTTATTAGTGAATACATGAATATATTTATAAAAACAACCCACCTAAGCTCCATTTAATTCGATGATTAAGGTCCTTGAATCCACGTTTCATCACTTTCAATTATTGTGTTTCTATTTGGGGGGCAGGGCAGGCGGGACGCCTAGGTCAGTAAGGCTTTGGTCTACGTCTATAGGCTTCTCCACTTCTTCCTTGTTTAGCCACTCAACATCTTCATTGCTGCCCAAAGTCTAAGCGGGTTGCAGTGCACCCTCCCTCAATTTTTCCCGTCTTTCTCTGTCATACGTAAGCATTTCTCTGACCCCCTTCACCCCTCACCAAAAATAAGCAAAGCTTGAACCTCCTCCCCACCTAAGGTGCTTAAGTAATACCTGAAAGTCCTCCTAGACACCAAACCAAATGCTGCAGCATGACACCAGACAAATGCCAGGGCTAGACATCAAACTTAAATGCTGCAGCATGACACCAGACAAATGCCAGAGCTAGACACCAAACTAAATGCTGCAGCATGACACCAGACAAATGCCAGAGCTTGACACCAAACTAAATGCTTCAGCATGACACCAGACAAATGCCAGAGCTAGACACCAAACCAAATGCTGCAGCATGACACCAGACAAATGCCAGGGCTAGACATCAAACTAAATGCTGCTGCATGATACCAGACAAATGCCAGAGCTAGACACCAAACCAAATGCTGCAGCATGACACCAGACAAATGCCAGGGCTAGACATCAAATCAAATGCTGCAGTTTGACACCAGACAAATGCCAGAGCCTTACACCAAACTAAATGATGCAGTTTGACACCAGACAAATACCAGAGCTAGACACCAAACCAAATGCTGCATGCATGACACCAGACAAATGCCAGAGCTAGACACCAAACCAAATGCTGCAGCATGACACCAGACAAATGCCAGAGCTAGACATCAAATCAAATGCTGCAGTTTGACACCAGACAAATGCCAGAGCTTGACACCAAACTAAATGCTGCAGTTTGACACCAGACAAATGCCAGAGCTTGACACCAAACCAAATGCTGCAGCATGACACCAGACAAATGCCAGAGCTTGACATCAAACCAAATGCTGCAGTTTGACACCAAATCAAACGCCGCAAGTTAACCATGCCAGTTGTGAAAAAAATTACACTGGAGGTGGTGTGCACGTTTTACATGATGTGCTTATCGGAGCGTAGTAATTTCATCGTGTCCTGGTTGGGAGGGGGGGAAGCACTGGTGGTGTGCTCTGGCGGAACAGAGGAGTCACGTGATCAGCATACTAACGTGACGTCACCTCATCCTATCGACTGATATGTTTGTGTGTGTGTGTGTGTGCCTGTGTATGTGTGTTTGTGGGCGGGCAGACGGAATGGAAAAGAGAGAAGGGGGAACTGAAGTTTTAATTAAAAAACATCTCAAGAAGGCACTTTATCTATAATTGTAAATACAAAACTGTATTTGACTCATAACATAATTAAACTACGGGATATCTACTCTGATTTTGGTTGGAAGAACAGTTTATAAAATTCAAACAGATCTCTTTATGGTCAACATTGATAACATTTGTGTTATTATATAGTTATTATAATATCCATCAAAAGTCAAAAGTGAGCGCCGCAGATAACATAACTTGATGTATGATTATATTAAAATTATTATTATTAGCACCGCGTCTTACTACCCGTTCGGGTTATTCGCACTTACGCTAATGTGTAATGGTAGGGTGATTGTGAGATTGGTTTGGTAATCAGATAAATCTGTGTTGGGACCGAGGATTGAACCCCGGCCGCCAGCACAGAAGTCTGACACCTTACCCCTAGACCACCAGGTCACCTATATTAAAATTGTTTTAGTAACGTTAGTAGCTACCAGAATATGTTTTTGATGTCAAAACCAGGATATGTTATTCACTCTTCGAAAATTTGTGCTATATTAGTTCTGTTATGAGCGCTTTTAAATTATATTATAAAAGTTTTATAAAATTATTAATTTTAACCGGTTTCCCACTTTCCTTCACGCAAATTTTACCTTCCTCATCCTTACTTCACTATAGTAAATATATTATGGTAGCCAAGCTGGGTGGTAAGACCTGGTGTACATAAAAAATAGGATGCGTAGTACGATTATAAATATACAATAAATAAAAACAACAAACAGCTTTCATCAAATAGATACAATTAATTTAAATTATTTTGACTGGGATATGCCCACCTCAGTTGCCGAATGGTTTAAGGTTTCGCTCTCGTATTATACTGGACTACTGAAGAGATCGGGATTTGGATTCCAATTGGGTCTGCTGAGGGTGGTTTTTCCTTAATGGCTTTCCACTCTCCTACCACTTAAATGCGGGCAGATTACCTCTAAAATGCTTCCTTCCTCATCCATACTTCATTAGATTAATTATAATATATGTGTATAACCTTAACAGATGATGCTAATGATAATATTTTGCTGTGTGACTTTATCTTAGTGACGTTAGTAACTAAACTCTACATTTTTTCCTCTCGTAATTAATAGTTTCACGATGAAAATACAGTCTGATTTGACCTACTCTGAAGTATATACGCACAAAAATGTAATCACGGATTATTTTCACTCGTATATTGGAACTTTATTAAACACCTGATTCACGTGTTGATCCCAATCATCCATGTTTAAGTAGCGTGTTAGAAATAACTCAACACACTATGTCATGGAAAAGAACGGGGTGAGATGGGGGGTGGGGGGGTTGAATACCCCGTAGGTCTATTTAAAATTACATTTGTGTGAATTATTACTGTCCCCTCTTTTCCCCCTTCTCCCGCGGACTGCAGGGAGAGTGAATAATAGGGGTTGACCCGGAAAAGGGACTTCCATAAACGTCACAACCACGACTTGCAAAACGATAAAAAAAAAAATCTTGTAAAGGATGTGTGGCCATAATAGGGGCACTTTGTTGGTTCTAAGTCCATTCAGTGTTAGACAGAATCCAGGGTTTTCTGGCTGTAGAAAGAGGGTATAGCATGGAGGGATGATGGTCATTCTACAAATTTAATAGAGGCAAAAAAAAATGACGTATGAAGGGGAGAGAATAGTGATGTGATTTTTTTTTTGTATAATGGAAACTAACTAAAATTTGAATATATGATTAGTTTTTTTGTTGAAGAAGACGATCACAACTTATTTTTTATTAGCACCGCGTCTTACTACATGTATCGGGTTATACGTATATGTATAAATTATGCTGGTGAGTTAAGGATTAAGAAGATGGAATTTAGAGGAAGTGTGCCACATTTGCGTGAAGGGAGAGTGGTATATCATTTAGGGAAAACCCTACACTCCCCCGACCGGAATTCTAGCACCGATCTCCCTGTCAGAGGCAGTTTAGTCTATTGTGAGAGTGACCCCTTAAACTATGCGGCCATTGATGCTTGTTTGTTGTTAAAGTAAACAAAATATATAAGATGTTATTTATTTACATTTTTTGTTTCAAATGATACTTTATTTTAAAGAACAATTTCCTTAAAAATTTCTAAATTTGTGACAACTTTATTTTAAAATAAACTCAGTAAAAGAACTAAACTTACAAATGACAGTATTAGTGGGCACGAAAGGCATCACTCTTGTCTAGTCTGGTTTCCTAGTTATGGGGAGGTCTGGGTTCTAAGCCCGCCGGGGTGTACTGAGGGTGTTTAATTCCTAAATGGCTTTCAACTTTCCTTTAACACAAAGGTTGTTACATTCTCTCGCAGCTATACCTTTCTTCCCCTCCCCCCTCCCAACCTATCATTAGTTCAACTTAAGAGATTGACAGATTAATGAGTATTTACAAATAGTCTAACTCAATGGCGAGGCCCAACTAATGACTTCTAAGAGACTTGGTTTTTATATCTCGTTGAGTTCAAAAAAATAACCTTTATTTGTTGAGAAAGCAGTTGAGCTACGAGGAATTCGGAACTTACACAAGCTGATATCAGAAGCTTATTTCCATCTTTATACATTTCCAAACTTTTTTTTTAATATTAACTTCCCGAAATAAATTTAGCTTTAAATATTGAAACCAAAAAGCTCAAAATCCTTCACAAACATTTAATTATGTATAATTAGTAACCAGAGTTAGGTTACCTCGATGGTTGTAGATTTTGAGATACACGTGATAGTTTGATGGTAACGCTCAGAATTAGGCGGCGCCGTATAGTTAGGCTAGACTACATGACGATTAGGCATGTAATATTGCCTACTCTTACCTTTTTAAGGCGCTGTTGTTGAACGAGTAAAAGTTTCAGTATCAGTAACCATGTGCTGTAAACGATAACATGACTTGGGTGTACTGTTTAAAAACATTATGTTTACATAATACTAATTAAAAATAACGGAGTAGGATAGGGAAGTCAGTTATAACAATAGGAAGGTGATATTTGGGGTAATTTATATATTTATTTAGTAGTAGTATTATTATTAGTACCGCGTCTTACTATCCATTCAGGTGACCTGGCGGTATAGGGGTAAGATGTCAGACTTCTGTGCTGGCGGCCGGGGTTCAATCCTCGGTCTCGGCACAGATTTATCTGCTTACCAAACCCTTCCTTCACCTCTGACAAGAAATCTTGTGAATGAGGGGAATACCAGGCCCCCACCGTGGCTAGGATTCCACGTTAAACTGTAGGTCCTCCATTTCATCTCACAATCACCCTACTCATTACACATTAGCGTAAGTGCGTATAACCCGAACGGGTAGTAAGACGCGGTGCTAATAATAATAATAATAATAATACTATCCATTCAGGTTATACGCACTTACGCTAATGTGTAATGGTAGAATGATTGTGAGATGAAATGGAGGACGTACAGTTTAACGTGGAATCCGAACCACGGTGATGGCCTGGCACTCCACAAATTCACAAGTTTTGATTAATACACGTCTTGTTAAAGATGAAGGAAGGGTTTGGCAATCAGATAAATCTGTGCCGGGACCGAGGATTGAACCCCGGTGCCTCAGCATAGAAGTCTGACACCTTACACCTAGACCGCCAGGTCACCGACCGCTTATTTTGTAAAACATGAGCATTTATCTTTTTGAGTTAAATTTTGAATAATCCGCTTCGGTGGTCGACTGGTCTAAGGTAGCGAGTGGTCTTAAGGGTCAAGGGTCAGGCTCACAATGTTGGAGCGTGTTGCAGGTAACAACCCGTAGAAACATGTTCGCTTAAATATCTTCTATATTTTTATTTTTGAAGCGTGTCTTATTACTACCTGTTTGGACAATGCGCATTTTAATCACGCTAGTAGGCAGGGGATAAGGAATGAATCATTTAGATGAGATATATCCGCATTTGAATTAAGAAACTGTGGGAAACCATATAGTAAAAAACACCCTTTGTACATTAATCTGGAATTCAAACCCTGACCTACCCGAGACCAGCAAACTAAACCAAAAGAGCATGACGTTTAATAATAAAAATAAAAATAATATTTAGCACCACGTCTTACTACCCGTTCGGGTTATACGCTTTAAGTACTAATTACTCTAAAGGATTAGGAATTGGGAAGGTTGAATTAGAGGAAGTGAACCCGCATTTGTGTGGAGGGAGAGTGGAACATCATTTAGGAAAAATCACCCCAATTCACCCGACCGAGATTCGAACCTCGATCTCCCCGTCCTCAGCAGTCGAGCTCAACATGACTAGCGCGTTAGCCAACTACGCCACTGAGACGGGTAGCATGATGTTTAATCCGCGTATCCGGATGAAAGTATATTCTTGTTATCTAATGCTATGTATTTAAAATCATTAATATTATATTTAAAAAAAATATCTTCCAAAGGTTTATGTGAGTAAACGAACTACTCGAAGCTGTAGCTATTAAATTACGTAAATAAAAATGGCCCACAATCAAGTATTTAAATTGATATAAAAAATAGAGCACAGTTTGAAGTAGTTGTAAGCTTTTTTTATTATTCCAAATTATGTAAACACTAAAATGAAAACTATTATAGATCTACGATATTCCAGAAATATGTGCAAATGCAATCGTATTTGGATTACAACTCAAAATTGTTTGCAGTGACAATGGGGGACAAAGGGATAAAGTTTCTTGTTAATAACTACAGTGTGTCCTTATTATGACAGAATGATGCACAATGCCCAGCTGTGAAGCCATTCTAAAATGGTCAAAAACGGCCTTTTCGATGCAGCTTTAATCCAAATATAATTTAATATTTCATCAGTGTTCATTATTAGGAGCTTCTATTAACTCTTTATCTTCATTAATGTTTAATCAGAAATGACGCAGGTGCAATAGTGTTCGTGTACATTTACGATTACGAGAGGACCGTTACAGTTACACAGTCGATTGGCATGTGAAGTACGCTCTTATAAAATGTTGCAGACAAGCGGACCGTGAGTTAGAAAACTCTCGTCTAAGGTGTCATTCTTGCAATAAACGGGGACTGCCAATAATGGGAATATAGGGGTTCTAATCCTGGCGGGGTGAACTGGTTTTTTTTATAAAGGACTTCCTTTACTCATATGAGATCACTTCCCCTAAATAATATATTACTCCTACTCAATTTAATACTGTAAATATGTTGTAGTCTAGCCAGTTAATAATACGTGGAGCATAAGTTTTTTTTCAATATCAATATAATAATAATATGGGAAAATCTTTTCAATTATAACCGCAAATAAAAGTCTATGTTCTAAATCATTCTTTTTACCGTTTAACCACCATAGGAGATATTAGGGGGTCGTGGACAGCGTCATGTGACTTCATTTGAAGAAACAAAATCAAAATATGTAAATAGATATTTACGTAACTATACATTTTAAAAAATAGTACTTTTGGACATTTGAAATAATTTAGAAAATGCACTGTACGTAGTTTATATTATCATGATTAAAGTGAGGTGAATAGGAACGTTAATTAAATGCCGCATTTATACAGTTTTATAGCAAAAAACATTTTTGAACAAAATATATAAAAATAAATTATCACCACGTCTTATTATCTGTTCAGGTTATGCACATGATAACTATTCTAATGGGGCAGGAATTAGGAAGGAAGCATTTTACTGATTTTAGAGTTAGTCTACCTTCATTTGCTTGGAAGGAGAGTGGGAAAACATTTAATAAAACTATCCTCTGTAGACTTGAGTTTTAAACCCTATCTCAACCGTCATCAGCAGAATAGTCTAAGACTAGTGTCACACCTTACACTATTCGACCACCGAATTGGGTTGAAATAATTGTTCCTAGTCCTTTTGTTGTCGACTGTCCAACGTGACTGTCCAGTCGGACGAAGACTCCAAGAATCAGAGTGACAAAGATAAACATAACATCGTGGAACAAAGAGAGAGAGAGAGGGGAAGGAAGGGAGAGTGGACATTGACTACCGAGGTTTAGAAGCACAAATTACCCATCAAACTCTTCCCCTTCCCTCCTTCACCCATTGTCCTCCTTCGATAAAAAAAAGGGAGGTGGGTGGTGAAGAAATAGGATAAGGAGAGAGAGAAAAAAAAGACGCAAATAGCCGTTATAAGGAAATGTCCCCGGTGAGAGGACGTTCGTGGGAGGGGTCCGCCGATGATAACTAGCCTAACCCCTGAATCTTGTCGTGTCTGCGCGGGATTAAACTTGGAGATCAGACCGTTAGCTTCAACTACTTTTTATTATTCGCCGCCCTCTCATCCCCTCTATTTATCTCCCCCCTCTCTCCCTTCTCCCAACCCCATCTCCTTTTCCTGATCTCAGTTTGTTCGTGTGTCCATCGTCAAGACTGGAGAACTGTTTCGCGCTTCCGGAAATGTGCCGGAACAAATGAACCGGCAACGTGGAAACGAACTTTTTACTGACAAAAATTGAATACTTTTAGTTGTTCTTTTTGTCCTTTTTTTATACTTTTCCTGCTCTTTTTAATGCAACAGCGATACTTTATTCTCCACTCAATTGGTCCCTCCACTCTTGACAACGTTAAATGCCATTTGGTAAAAAAAAAAAAGTTTATATCTCTTTTGAGAGCGTGCATCACATGACCATCAACTTTGTGATACAGTCACGCGGTTAGAAATCTTAAATTTACACGAACACTATAGCACGTGAATCATTTATTATTAAGGCCGGTATTACACTATCACATTTTTCTTTGATCAAAGAAATATATTACATATATTTCTTTGATCAAATATATGATAAAAGATTTAACGCCGTCTTTGATCAAAGATGTGTTATTACACTACATCACATTTCTTTTACAATCGCTACAATATATGTTATTAAAATAATTGACTCCAATGGTTTAATTCCAAGTGCAGTGACTGTGAGTGTTATTGTGATAATCTCATTGCTGCTTGGAACTAAAAGAAAACCTGTTAAATTATTGTGGATTCTACCTTGAGTTGGGAGATGAAATTCAAGAGGGATTAACAGTTGCCTGCTAAAGGAACTTCAAACTGAAGATCCGGAATCTTATCAAAAACATTTAGGCATGAACTGTGAAACTTTTAAATATTTGGTAGAAAAAGTCACTCCATTAATTAAAAGAAAAAATACACACCTAAGAAATCCTATGACTGATTCGCACATGCAGGATAATCTTTCAGGTGCCATTTTCTTTGATCAAACCTTAGAGCATGTTCTATAACGAAAATATGTGATCAAAGATCTGTAAAATATTTCTGTGATCAAAGATCTTTGAGGAGTCATCAAAGTTACATCACATTTTCTTTGATCACAGATCTTTGATCAAAGAAATTTGACAGAAATGTGATAGTGTAATACCAGCCTAAACCTTAATTGAGATAAATATTTAATAGTAGTTCCTAACACTGAACATTGTTGAAATATTAAATAATATTTAGAAAAAAAAACTGCATTGTAAAGGCAGTTTTTTGACCATTTCAGAATGGATTCACAGATAAACACTGTGCACAAATCTTTATTTTGTCATTATAGGGACAAAATGTAGTTATTAACAAGAAAATGTGTTGCTCTGTGTACCCATCGTGGCCGCGGAAAACTTTGAATATTCATTCAAATACGAGTGCACTGCACACATTTCCAGCACATCATAGGTCTTTTCTTTTACCATTTACTCCCATACTACGCACTAACTCAGATAGAGCCTGAAACTGTGTTGGGCCTGATTATGATGAAAGCTCTTAATATGATATGATAGTAGTACCTATACTAAACTATCATAAAACATGTTCTAAACATAGGATGACATCATCTCATGACTAACATCTAGTATACCACCCGCATCGGTAGTTGCGTGGTGTAAAAAGCACCACTCTCGTTTCAGGCTGAATTAAAGGTGACGTGGATATCGGGGTTAGAATCCCGGTCATGTATACTGAAGGTAGTTGTTCATTTAAGGTCATTTGACATTAAAGATTTTATTGTACACTTTTGACATATTAATAATTATTATAAAGAAATAGTGATTCGATTATTTCAAGCGTATAACCCGAACGGGTAGTAAGACGCGGTGCTAATAATAATAATTATTATTATTATTATTTCAAATTATTACAGTTTGATGTAGCCATCGTTGGATTTATTTTGAATTTTATCTGAATATGCTTACAAAGAGGTATAGGTTTATTGTGTGCTGTGGTAAGCGTGAATAGCCGAGTTGCCATGGAAAATAAACATTTTACATCTTATGAGTAGCCATGTTGTATGGGTTATTGAGACTAGTATAATACTTTAAATAAAATAGTTCATATGTGTCAATATTGTAAACCTTCTAGTTTCCAACAATAAAAAGGACAACAGTTCAGTTGAAGAAAGAAATCATATAAATTTTAGTCAAGTTTGGGATAATTTGTCAAGCTAATTAAGCAATGGAATGAAATTATTAAAATAGTTTAGACACAACACGTTCACGAGCTATAAGGAATAAAACTTGCTATTTTAATCTTTTTTCGTACCATATTGTTAAGTTAAAGTAACTAATGTGTGCGGATGAAATTTAGCATAACTAGACATTCAAATGAAATTATAATGTTAATAACACGTGTTAATCCTTGGTCCTGGCATAGATTTATCTGATTACCAAACCCTTCCTTCACCTCTGACAAGACATCTTGTGAATGTGGGGAATGCCAGGCCTCCACCGTGGTTCGGATCCCACGTTAAACTGTAGGTCCTCCATTTCATCTCACAACCACCCTACCATTACACATTAACGTAAGTGCGTATAACCCGAACGGGTAGTAAGACGCGGTGCTAATAATAATAATAATAATAATAATAATAATAATAACACGTGTTGAAATTGTGCAATTAATATTCTACTGTAATCATCATATCATATTTAGCACCGCGTCTTACTACCCGTTCGGGTTATACGCTTTAAGTACTAATTACGCTAATGGATTAGGAATTGGGCAGGTTGAATTAGAGGAAGTGAACCCGCATTTGCGTGGAGGGAGAGTGGGAAACCCTTCAGGAAACCCCCCTCCCAGTTCACCTGACCAAGATTCGAACCTCGATCTCCCCGTCCACAGCAGTCGAGCTTAACACGACAAGCGCGTTAGCCAACTACGCCACCGAGGCGGGTATATTATTCTACTGTCAAATGACTCGTAAATTCTTTCAGTGGAGGCTCTTTCCATGTGCCGATGAGATGATGGTGATAGGGAACATGAGGGTGTAGAACTTATGAGAACGCTTAAACTATCTTAAGTCTAACCAGCCAGGTTTCAGTGACAGTTGGGATGATACCCTTTTGGGAAAAATACCCATGGTATCAGCCGGTAATCGAACCCGAATTCCCAAGGTTTGTAGCCAGGATCACTATAGACCATCAATTGGCTGATTAGTGACCAAAGTGGTTTCTCCACTTTCCCTACTCGAAAATTTTGATACATTTCCTCTATAATTCTACCTTTCTCATTCCTATTCCATTAATTAATAATCGACCCACCTCGGTGGCGTAGTTAGCTAACGTGCTAGTCGTGTTGAGCTCGACTGCCGAGGATGGGAATATCAAGGTTCGAATCTCTGTCGAGTGAACTGGGGGTGGTTTTTCTTAAATGGTTTTCCACTCTCCCTCCACGAAAATGTGGGTTCACTTCCTCTAAATTCAAACTTCCCAATTCCTAATCCTTAGCGTAATTAGTATTTAAGCGTATAATCCGAGCGGGTAGTAAGACGTGGTGCTGAAAAAAATAAAAATCAATAGTCCGAACGGGTGCTAAGACACGGTTTGAAAAATAAGTTTAGGTGTCACCAGCACAATTAGACACTTAGGGAGGTAAGTATCGCCTAGTCTTGTTCGACACTGTCATGTAGGTCTGTGCTTGAATCCCAGCTAGGTGCATTGAAGACGGTTTCTCATTTTTATTTGCCTGAATGCAAGTGCGGAAATATTTACTCTTAATTCTAACTTATGTATTCCTATACCATAAGTGCAAATATGAGTATGGACTGTAAATGGTAGTAAGACGTGGTTAAAAATAAAACAATCAAAATTGTCATTAGGTAAATTAATAAAACCAGTTTTTATAGGAAGAGTCCTTTAGAAAATATAAACATATTTTTTTGTTGAAGCCAACATTGATAACATTTTAAATTCTATTCGGGTTATTTCATAGATATTGATTATATATATAATGTTATAGCTGTAGATCACATAGCTTGACGTATGATCACGTTAATGTAGATCTAGTAATTTAACTAGTCGGCCGAGAGCTTTACAAATGAATATTGGACTCTAACATCTTGATTCTTGGATGTATATTTCTTAAGATTAGGGCTGCTTGTTTAATTTAAATAGGTTGTACTAGCTTTGGTTGGTTTCTAAGGGGTTCGCGCAATTTTGTCTGAAAATCCCTCAAATAATAAAAAAAACATATATTTCACCAAAATGTGTTTGAAAGCCACTGTGGGTACTTTGTGACGAAAATAGCCTGTGACTCTTTGTGAGCTATCTCGAAGTGATGGGTCATGTGACATATCCGTGTGCTAATCCTACCCTCACCACCCCAGTAACTTGTAGTAGTCTCGTTTCTTCTTTCTCTCGCGTGATTTTATTATCTGGGCAAAGAATCTTGTTCCGCCCACACCCCATACCCTTCTCTCATCCCAGTTAGGCCACACTTCTTACCTCCCCCTTCCCCCCTCATCCTATGGCCCCTACCCCAACCCTCCTGTAGCATTGTGCATGCAGAGGGTGCGAGGCACCCACCCGCCTAGTGACCGGATCTTATCTTCTGCTTCAGTGCTACAGTGAACTATGTACACATCGAAATAGAACTTTGAAACCTCGCTTCCGGAAAAAAAAACAATAACAAAGTTATGTATATGCAAATTTGTTGGGAAATTTGAATCGAGATTTTCAGTCACTTACTGCAATAGAGCCGCCTCTGTAAGGGAGAAATTGCCGCGCAGACGTTCAGATGTAAAGCAATATTCATTTCAAGGATACGTTTTTCTCAAAATATGGTTCACGCCAAAATAAAGTCGAAAGATTCCAACAGGGCTAGTTTTCCTTAACAACATTGTAGTTTTAGTTTTATTAACTAGAAAATAACCGTCTAGGTGGCGTAGTTGACTAACGCGCTTCTCGTGTTGAGCTCGACTGCTGAGGACGGAGAGATCGAGGTTCGAATCTCAACCTAATAGTTTTTTTCTTAAATGGTTTTCCACTCTCCCTCCACGCAAATGTGGGTTCACTTCCTCTAATTCAACCTTCCCAATTCCTAGTCCATTAGCGTAATTAGTACTTAAAGCGTATAACCCGAACGGGTAGTAAGACGTGGTGCTAAATAATAATAATAATAATAATAATAATAATAAACTAAAAAAGATATGTGAAACTGTGACATTATCTCATTTGCAACAACTTTTTAAGTATACTTGTGGAGCTATGAGACTAGGCTTGATGGAAAAGGACTCTATATTAGGCCTTCCTCCAACATTAATGTAATTTTTTAATAAGTTCATAACAGCCAATTTTATTATATTGGAGACCTAGTGGCGAGCTTTCCTCTTTACCTTGGAAAAAAAAGTTTCGTGGTTTTCTTTCAGCTCTTTCTTATTGGCATGACAAAGGAGGGTTATATGGGAAGGGTGAAAGGGAGTATAAGCATATCCGGAATATTAAAGCAGTTGTAGAAAACTACAGAGATTATTGTATTTTGAGCCATATTGCCCGACAGTGATTAATACTTTCTCGCTGAATGAGGCGGCTGCTTTAAGAACCCATCTTACCCCACGAATATCAATTAACTTAACGGCTTAAGCCAGGTGTCACATCGTATTTTAGTTTTCTGTATTATACTCTAAAAACAGTAAAATTAAAACCAGTGAAATCGTTTTACCATCTTAATCCAAAAAATACAACTAAGTTAAAATATATATATTTCATTTTTTTTTTTAAAACCCATTAAACTGATCACAATTTCACTGTTTTCAAATGAAGGATTCATAAATTAACATTTTGATACGTTTCAATGTTAGAGCGTAATCTTGTATCAGTTACACTGGCTAAATCGGCCACGAGAAGAGCTCCAAAAAGGGCTAAGTTTGACCAGTGTGTGTACTGGATCTAGAATTTTCTAAAACGACGTAATATAATACTAAATATGTAGCTCGTAAAGTGGTCGTAAGGTCCAAATTTCAGGTTCGAAACAGACTGGAATTTCAGTCATGAGGAGAGTCACGTTTTCGAATCCCTCTTGGATTCACTAGGTCCTTTTTTTATCTCCCCGTCCTCGTTAATGCTGTCTCATTTCCATCAAACTACCCTCCTAATCCCCACCTCTTGGATTAAATTCTTGTTGGCCTTCGTGTTTAATACATTTATTTTTTAAAAAAGCTATCTGCTGGCTATTCCTCTCTTTTGAACTAAACGTTACGGGTTTGATTCCTGGAAGACACACAGAGAAAACAAACCGTGAGACTGGCTTATTTCCCTCTGAGTAGTAGGTAAAATGAATTTTGCAGTAAAAAATGATAACAATAAACAAAAGAGTTTTCAAAAAACTCTAGGGACATTTCTAATTCTTAAAAATAAAAGTAGTATGTCTTACTACCCGTTCGATTTATAATCATATTGACTAATTACTCTAATATGATAAGGAAGGTTCAATTTAGAAGAAAATTACCCTCATTTTTATGGAGGGAGAGTAGAAAACTATATATGATAAACGCCTTCAGTTCACCCAAATGGGATTAGAACACCGATCTCCCCTGTCATCAGCAGTACAGTCCATTGGGGGAGTGACAACTTAGACCATTCTACTCTCAAAGTTGATATTTTTATTTCGAGAAACAAATTAATGTGTAAATGTAAAATATCAGTTCAAAACATTTTTATAGTGCTGACAAACAGTTTAATGCACTAAACTTATTTAAGATCATGAATACGTTTACATGACAAAGAAGTGAGATTTAAAAAAAGTTTTAGTATCCTATAAATAAGCAACAAAATATTTGAATAAAACCTTATTTTTAGAATTCAAGATATGTTTATGAAACGAATTTTTTTTTTCATAAGTGTTCCAACAACTTTTCAAAATGTTAGTGAGTAGGAAAGTTATTTCATCCACTCCTCACCAAACGAATAATATTTATTATCAAGCATTCTTTTTAATGCAGTGTAAAAAACTTGTATTACACTATTTCAAGTATTATTGTTACTTAGACCACTGTTCTCCCCTACATGACTGACCGCTGCCCCTAGAGACCCGCTTCATAAGAAGTCCAACCGGGCGCGGACAGTTTTAGCACCGCAAGGAACCCCCCTCACCCCCCACAACGTATCCCCTTAACCTCCCACAATTTTACCCCGTTATAATAAATGTGATCTGTAACACTTGCATTTAACTGCACACACTTTTTTATGTATCTATATATATATGTAGCAAAATATGACCGAGAAAGTAGAGGGATGCGTTGTTTTATAGGGCGAGCAGTAAAAAAGAGCAGATGGCCAGCCTCCTTGCATATTCTGGTAACAACATTGTGTCCGGCATAGTCCGGGTGTTTTTTTACTGCCCCCCCTCCCCCTCCCGAAAAAAGAAGAAGAAAGGAAGTCTTGTTGTTCCGGAATGGAGGGATCTCACTGATGGTTTGGTACACTATTTGAACGTCTAGTTTTACATTCCGCTAAAAAAGAGTTTGAAATCTTGAATGAATGGTCACTTATTCCAAATCTACTCTTTGCTTCAAGAACGGACATTGGTATTGTCAGTGGTATGGAACACATCAAGAATAAGCTCTATCTATATTATATAGTATGATTTTGGTAGGAAGAACAGTAGAAGTTAGTTACTAAAGTTACTAAAACAATTTTAATATATTCATACGACAGTCCATGTGATCTGTATCTATTACTTTTGATAGATATTACCAATACCTATAAAATAACACTAATAGTATGGTAAAATTGTATCAATGTTGACCACAATAAAATATGATTGAACTTTATCTACTGTTCTTCCAACGAAAATCAGGGTATAGTTACCAGTATTTAGCAAGTGCCGAAGGAAATTAAATGCTATGACACAATCGTAAATTCTTTATCATTATAATTTGAGTGCAAATGTTCAACATATCAGTAATCAGTGCACAATCCTCAAAGTGATAGATTCATATTTATCATGTAAAACACTCCTCTAAACATTATCGTTATTGCCATTTTCAAAAAATATAATTTTCTAAAATCAGTCATCGCTCATCAGTAAACTACTCTTAAACGAGTTTTTATTATAGAAATAAGTATATAGTATTATATTTTAATGTATACTTTAAACAAAACTGCTTGAACAAATTCCGAAAACTTTTGAATTTTCAAAAATCACTCATCAGTAATTAAAGGACTATAAAATCAACATTTAAAAAAATTATGATGACAATATAACATCTAAACTTCAAGTTTTAACCAAATCCATCAAACCATATCAAATACAACCCCAAGAACAGAGAGATGGACAAACAGAAGTAATTTATTAGGGGGAAACCATAAGATTAGTTACATTTTCTTGCTTTAAACTTTTTGGTTTAAATGATTATCTGCGGATTGTTTCTATCCCCTGTAAAAAGATTATTCCTAAGGAGCAATGAGTTAATATGACGTCAATTGTTAATATATTTAGCTAGATTCTTTTACCATCATAACATAGGACATGTGACACACATCATATTATTTTGTTTATCTTATAGCTTTCTCCCAATGAATTGTAGGACACGCTCTTTTGGGTTATGGAATGTATAAAGCTTTAGAGTTTAATCATAATCTTGAGGTCAAAAATTGTTACGATTAATAATCATAAAATTGTCATGATTTTATATATAACGTATTGTCACGATTACAATACTTTCTCTACATGAGAAAATAAAAACAATAATCATTTCTATATCAGCTTCAATAGTGTAGAACTATGTCACAAAGGATGCAATGGCGTCCAAACCAAAACTACAGTCAGATTTGGTTAGGAAGGGAAGATTTGTCACTTATAATATTTACTAAAACAATTTTTATGTAGTTACAATCAAAGTCATGTGATCTTCAGTTGTCACTTTTGAAAGATACTATCAATACCTAGAAATGATATTAATAAAATCGTAAAATGTTATTATTTTTAACCACAAAATAATAAAGTTTATATATTTTTTTAAACTTTAATTTTTGTTGTTTGGCTAGCTCCTCTTATCACGCGTTATGGTAGAACTACT